>JBAMDO010000136.1:0-150832 GCA_037074765.1 Mansonella perstans
CCTCCAATGATATGAAGAGAAATGTCGAAAAAGTTATCAGATTCATCGAACTCGGTTGCTCCCTTAAAAAGTAACTGAATTGTCGTTTTTAAAATTTCTGGAGTTCAATCAAAAATACTTTTAACAAAGACTGGCTTTGTTGAAGATATGCTTTTTAAAATCACTGAATTTCAGTGTTACATCAACTTCGTATGAATATGATTTTTGTACTGCAGAAAAAGAACAAATATATTTAGTCGAATGACTTGGCATACCGTAATATAATTCATCATTGCGTGCGTGGAGAACTTTTTGTTGTTATGGATGAAAGCTCATATAAAAGTATGAATCATGAAGACTTAAATACATATGAAGCATGAAAAAAATATTTAGTCAGGATAATTTTAATAAAGTTGCTCAAAGTGCTAAATATTATATGCAGATATAATTCGATCTATTTGGGCATGCTTGCTATGAGGTATTATTTTAGACTTTGTAAAAAACTGATTTTCGACGGGATTTTGTTGTTTTTGTTTCTCGCTAATATCACCTCAATTTCAAAGCTGTGGAAAAATTGAAGCGAAATGAAATTTCGAAATTGTGCAAAAAATGCATTGCATAAATTATTTTTAACAATGCAGTATAACAACTAAGATGAAATTATTCAGTATAAAGGATTAAAAAATGATAGCTATTGTTGTATTATTACATATGGAAGGGATTATGAATACACAGGGTGTACCATTTCAGTTTCGGTATGCATTTATAGATAGGATCCTTAACAATTCCTAACAGAAGTGATTCAGTAGTCTCTGTTAAACTTTCGTCACTCGATTTCATTAAGTTCTGTTTCGTTCATTTTTATAAAAAATGTCAGCTGTCGAAAATTTTGGGTTTCATAAACGTACAATAATCTTTTCCCAACAAAATTATCTATTAAACTCTTTAGCTATGCAATTTGTGCAAAGTTTGCTTTCAACGATTGGATCTATTCGATTAAGTGGGAGATGAAGATAACATATCAGCAATGAATGTTTGACTGTTCTCTTTTTAGTGGAAGAAAATTTTCCATTTTTCAGAATTGGCAAAGGAATTACTGTCATCGATATGTATTTCAACTATTTTTTCTTCTTCGTTCTACAACTTGGCAACACTCAAATTACCGTAAGTTCATTTGATGTTAAAACAAAAATAAACAGCATTGCGATATTTCGGGGACTTCAAAATTTTAATGGAGTGTGAGATTGATAATTTCTATCATTTGAGGAAGCACAACCGGAACAAACAGAGTCGCTGGTTTTATCAGTGCCAAAAAAACATATTGAAACGCTAAGTTTACCAGCGCATGCAGTAACTGAGAAACAAATATTACTGTCAAGAAAGGTCTTATCATCGGAAGAGATAAATGAAAGAGCAATGGTTTCGAACGAAATGAACTCAACAAGCCAAGAAATGAATGCTGAACAAAAAGGTACGAGGAAAAAGGCATGTAAGGTATGCCAAAAGGAAGTAAGAAATATAAACAGACACATGGAAACTCATAATGATGCAAAGCCCTATTTTTGTTTGATATGCGACAAAATTTTTTTTTCTCCAAGATATTTGAAAACCCATGAGAGAATTCATACTGGTGTGAAGCCCTTCCTTTGTAAGACATGTAACAAAAGATTTTCTCAGCGAAACAATTTGCAAGCCCATGAGAGAATTCATACTGGTGAGAAACCCTTTCCTTGTGTGACATGCAATAAATGTTTTTCTTTGCGAAGCAGCTTGAAAGCTCATAATAGAACTCATAGTGGTGAGAAGCCGTTCAAGTGCGACATATGCAACAAAAATTTCTGTAGTTCATGGAATTTGAAAAATCATAAGATAAAAATTCATAAACAACGAGTATGAAACAGAAGACATCAGAATGAAAAAACAGAAAAAAAATTTCTAGACAATATAGAATTTGCAATCATACTTGGCAATCCATTGAAAAATAGGCCTCTCTTCCATTGCTCTGTATGCAATAAAGTAAAAGGCAATGCATTTCAAACTAAAATACGTTGCAATTTCTGGTATTGCTTATTTCTTATTTTAATATTAATCAAATTTTTATTTCATTATTCCTTGCTTTGTTTCGAAAATATAGTCCTGTTATTATTGTTTCAATTGCTTGCATGTTATGTTGTTCACTTCATTTTTTATGCATTTGGCACCATTTTTCGTTTATTTAAATTTAAAACTCTTCACTCTTAATCAAAAGATTTATTCTTTAGATATTCTTTTTTTTTTCGTGTTGCAGTATGATTTTTATGTTGTTGATTATTGAATTTTTATTACTTTCTTTGCTGAAGAGAAGGATTCGTAGATTCCTTTATTGTTTCTCGTATTTTAGTCAATAAAAATTCTTTTTGCATTTTCACTTGCACATTTATTAGCGGTTTTGATTGTCGGGAAGCTATAATCCATTGTATCGGTGATTCAGTTATTTGTACTCATAAAATACAAAAAAATTTGGAAGAAATACTGAAGTGAAGCCAAAGAAAAGCCAGAAGATAATTCATCTCTTGAACGTAGGTAAAGGATCGGAAGTCTGAGGCATGTTTACTGGTAAAAAAGTTGTATAGGATTTTTTCATATATTTATATATATATACATCCAGGTTACTGTGACATTTCATTAAGCAATGATGTGACATTTTATTAGCAAATAGAAAGACACTGCAACTATTTTGTTTCCAATTACTAGCTGATAAAATTTCTTTCTTTTCAATTAATATCAATGAATTTTAGAAATGAACAATTTTGCTTGAGAGTTGATGATAATGGTAGTATTGTGGAGGACAAATTGGGCAGTTGAATGACTCAATTACCAATAATTAAGCTTTTAATCAAAAATTATCGTTCTCTAATATTGAAGATAGAAATGCTTTAAAAGAATTGGAGTTAACTTGGCTTTATAAATCTGAATGAATCATTGTGCCATTTTTGAACTTTATTCTGACTCCTCGGAGATTTCATAAAACTTGATATTTCTTCATACTCATAATTTTTGGTACTTTCTTTTGCATTTCTATGTTAATTTTTGATTTAATTTTTATAGATTTTTTCAAATGATTCCTTAATTAATTCTTTTATTGATATCTTTTATTAATTCCTCATTGATTCACTTACCGTATATAATATTAATCAAGAAAGAGTTAGCCATCAATGCTTCACTTATAGCTCCTATTCCTAGTCATCACATTTCAGAATGCGATATTGGCAAGTTAGCAATGAGCCTTGTGTCTTCTGTTCGGCGGGTAAATTGCAAGGATTGATTCGCAGGGAGTTCGATATTTTAGGTTTTCCTGAAATTACTAACGTTTACCAATTGTATTTGTAATTAATTTGTTAACGTACGTTATTTTTTCAGTATTTTTACGGTTATCTTCAACGTGTATTGCAAAAAAATATGGTACAACTAAGTCCAGAAGAAGAATTAGAAAAACAATATCGAGATTATAAAGCACAATTTGAGCAATGGAAAGAAAAGAATAAGTTTGTTTTTGTTTTTGTTTATTTATTAATTGTTCATTAAATATTTATTTCTCGATTTTGACTTCTTTTTTTGTTTTCATAACAATTTATAAAAAGCAATTCCGACAAGTTAACTTTTGCGCATTAGTATGTTTCTGAATTATTTGCAAGATTTCATTTTTATTTGCTGTGTTTACTTACTAATTTACACACTTGAAAAAATCAAAATGAATAGGACAATTTCGAAGTTTAACTCTTAATCTATAACCTATACGTTTGAGAAAGATCAAAATGGGCAGAGCGATTTCGAAGTTTTAACTCTTAGTCTATAACCTGTAGTTTGGGAAAGATTAAAACGGACAGACAATTTCGAACCATAACTCTTGCTTCACAATTGTTCTGTTCATTTCCATCTTGCTTCAGTGCATGTTACAGATGGATAGATGAATTGTTAGTTCACTTTGTTGTATGTTAACAGTTGTGAGTTATTATTATTTTCAAACACTTTTTTTTTTCAGAAATTCAGTAGGTACAGAAGCTTATGATGCATATGTGAAGCAGTTTGAGGCTTGGGAACGTGACGTTGATCAACGACGTGAAATGATACGTGCTAAGGCTGAAATTGATGCTCAAGAAGCAGAGGTAACATTTTTTCCTAATCTATAATCTAATTATAAAGTTTTTTTTATGGAATAGTACATCCAATTATTTGCGACAAATTTTCATCAGTATTTTTGAACAGTTACATTTTTCAAGAAATATAAACTTCGTTATAATTAGAGTAATAATACTTAAATAATGCTTTATTACGGAAATAATCATGAAATTATTCATTGTAAAAGTTATTTAGGCTGCCGCACAAGCTAAAGCAAAAGCAGCAGCTGAAGCAAAATTGAAGAAAGAGCAAGAAGCAGAGGAGGAACGGAAAAAACAGCAGCTAGAAGGTAACTTTTATAACCTAAAGAAGCAAATTTGATGGCAACTTTATTACACAGATAATTATGGATCATAAAAATTTCTCAGTGATAAAAGATCCTTTTCATAAGTTGCTTCAGATTTTTTAATATTCCGTGCAAGTTACTAATTTCTTAATTGCACTTGAAATCTGAATTCGTTTTTCCTTTTAACAGCTGAAACAGCTGCCCAAGCAGTGGCTTACGCACAACATCAACAGTCATATCTTGCGCATCATCAGTCAGCAATGCAGCTCGAACAACAAATGCATCAGGCAGCCGTATTAGGTTCACAAGAAGCTGTATCGATACATACAACAGATTCGAAAAGTGTTGATGGTAACAATGGCTTTTTTATTTTCCATTAAACTTTGTGGGTAAATTCTTATCTGTTTGTTTCAACTTATTACTTGCTTGGTACTTACTCTTCATATTCCACTTTTCGGTAATGATTGTCCAGCAAATACATTTAGATGCGATGAAGAAAGTAAATACCGTAGCTCTTTGAATTAAACTTTAACCGTCGTAGAAAAATCAGAAATAATCAGAATATTCACATTATGTTTTCCTGATGAGTTTCGTTCAAATTTTAATCTGAAAATTTTTCAGTTAATAAAGATCGTAAAACAAATTTTTGTATTTTTTGTTGAATTAAAGTTTCAGAAGCCCTAGATCCGACACACGTTGCCGAGATGATGAAACACATGGCACAGGTTGCGCAGATGGTTATGGGTGACCAGCGAGATAGTAACTTTTTTAAGATTTTTGTAGTTTTGTAAATATTTTTAAAGGCTTTTATAGTTTTTGTAATACTTTATACTTCATGTTATTGCTTGAATCTCAAAATATTTGAGTTAGTTTAATAAATCAGATGCTTCTCAAAAGTTAAGTTAAATATAATTATTATGTGATATGCATTCCATTAATTATATGTTTTATTAAACTTTTTAGATATATATCAGCAAGCTCAACAGGCAAATATAATAGCGCAGCAAGTAGTACCACCACCACAGTTATGGGGTAGTGATCGAATAACCTATGATGCAAACGATCCTATGTATAAAAGATGGGGTCTACGAGCAGCTCCACCTTATCACAAACCAGCTTATAAACCGCCACCAGCGGATTATCAAGTAACACCGTGTTGGTTGTATGTAGAGCAAATGAAAGAAGAGAAGCTTATGCTTGCGCCGCAAGTCAACATGCCACCTCCACCATTTGTACCTAACTTTGCACCATCATAGACTTAAATCATTGTATCAAATTTTACATTGACATGTGTATCATAAAAATTTTCGAAGATTTAGCAGATCGAGCAGGTAGCCCAATGCAGGGTTGGATCATTGCATTCCAAAAATTGTAAATTGATTGGTTCTGTTACTTGTTATACTTTTTTTTGAATTGTTTGCTATTTTTTGCTATCATACCGATAAGCAATTCTATTCAACTTTCTTAAATATATGCTTCAAATTCATTACACTCTGATTGTACACTTTTATTAAACATTTGTACCTAGTTGTGTATCATCATAAACTTAAATCATTATACCAAATTCATTCAAACATATTATCATAAAAATTTCTCGAGATTTGGTAATTCGAGTAAGCAGCTTAATATATTTCAACCCATTTCAAAAATTGGATCACTGGGTTGGATCACCCCATTTCAAAAATGCGAAACTGATTTTTTATGTCACTTGCTATATTTTTTTAAAATTGTTTGTTATTTTTTGCTGTTATACTAACTAATAAACATTTCCACTTTCTCAGTCACATGCTTCAATCTCATTGTGGTTTGGTTATTGTTAGGCTTTATTTATATGACGAATACTCTAATCTGGTTTTTCTTCACTTGAAATCAGAAGTCATCTTCACGAGTGGTTATTACAGTTCTATAAATTTTTCAGTATGGTGGCCAGAGTTGGTATTAAGACAGTTCACTATGGTACAGCAATTATGCCATATGTTGTTAAAGATATTCTTGGAGGTTTACCGATGAAAGAATTTCTTAATTCTCCTCCTTCACTATTAGCTACACAGCAAAAATTATCATATCTTGTAAGTTTGCTTTTCATTTTAAAAGAAGTTTCGAGACAATAACTTAAAAAATAATTGTTTTATCTATTTTTATCATTGTTACATAAAGAAACATAATTTATTTAATTTCAAATTTTACCAGTTTGTAAGTGTTTTTGTTATGGATAACAGTGTATATTTAACAATTAAATTAAGTCAGTCGTATGAGTCGAATTTTTAAATATCCTTCAAATAAGCAGTTTGGAATTTTCAGTTTAACTTTTGAACAAGAAGAAAGTTCATGTTCTGACAGTATATACCAATGAAATTGTTTTACATTTTTCAGAAAACCAATCAATTTCTAGAAAATCTAATAAATATGAAAGATGGTCGCTATCCATCTGTTTCAACGATTCTAGGATGCACAACTTCACAGTATTCACTGTATCAATGGCAATTAAAAATGATCAAGCAGTTGGGTGGTTTAGGTGCCTTTAAAAAATACATGAGAGGTTAGTTTCGTTGGAAGGTGATATTTTTTAGCCTTTGATTCAGAAGTTAGTGAGTTCAGAAATGTGTCCTTAAGATGTAATCCTTTGTGCATGGATGAAAATTGCAAGTAAACGTTTTATCTCGATTCGAAATTTCAAACAGAAAAACTTAAACACATTAAAGTATATAGGGTTTGAAAATGATTGTTTCAGCTGATTCCCGCTTTTTCAAGCAACTACTATCTGCTTTTAAAGACATTTTGATTGCAATAGAAATTATTTAATGTTTTTCTGCACTTTGTTTTCGAGCAAAAAGCATTTAACAGAAATTTTCTAAATTTTACAGTGATTAACTTTATTAAGCTAGCAAAATATTCATTGATTATTTTCCAAACAGGTTTTGTTTCTCATCCTTTTTCCTTCCTAGTTCCATAAAGCAGTTTTCAGTTCGCATGCAATCGGGAACGCAATATCATAGCTGCATACAAAGAATTTTGGAAGAGCTTCGAAAACGAGGAAGTTTTCCCGATGATATTGCTGAGGAAATAATCTCCGAAGTAAAGTTTTTACAAATGATGCTATGCTGCTATTGCTAGTTTTTTTGCATGATTGGAACTTTTAGGTTGATAGTTCTGTTGCCAATTATTTAAGCAGTGTACTTCCTGTTTTGCGCATGCTTGGTAACGAAAACATGGAGTTGGAAAAACCTACAAGTCATCACGGTCTTTGCTATAGCGGACGGTTCGATGCTGCTGTTATGTATAAGTTTGTTGCAGCTTAATTCTTCATTTATTAAATGCCATTCTAGCTAAATTGGTGGTGCAACTGCACTCAGAATACGATGTCGCGTAAAGGTTCAATCTATATGTTGATTAAATTTGGAAATTTTCGATAATAAAGAAATTTAAACATAGTTGTTTCATTTAAAAACAGCTTTGCACATATTTCAATTGATCGGATACAGTTTTTTATGCAAATGTCCATTAATTTTTTTGCGTCAGATTTCCATTTTTTCAGCTAAAAAATTTTGTAAAATAGTGAAATTTAAATGCTGTTGTGTTTAGAGATGCTCTATTTTTAATGGATTGGAAAACGGCTTCATCAGGTTCATCGAAAGATACCTGCGCGGGAATTGAAAAAATGTACAATGATCCAGTACAAGTGGCCGCATATGTTGGTGCTGTTAATTCAGACCCGAATTTCGGGATGTTACCAGAAGTTAATATTATTTTTTATTACATCGTTGAAACAGTTTTGTGAAGATTAAGAAAAAGTTTTGGAGTAAATGAGAATTTTAGTCTGATTTGTTCAGGGCCTCTTTAGATGATGATTTCTTCTTTATTTTTAGATTCGTTATGGTGCGATTGTTGTAGCGAAAGAAGATGGTTCGGTAGCGGATATTGTAGAAATGAATTCTTCTCATTTAGAAGTATGTTTGAAAACCTTCGGTGTATTATGAATAGATTGCTTCATATCATCACAACTTTCGTGACTATTGTTGCTATTGATTGAACTTCAATAGTTGTTGCATCAGTGTTAGAGAAATATATAATGAAACTATAAATGTCATTTTTTTTTTTACAGTTTATTTTAATTACTGATATTAATTTGACTCAATTTCTTTAATTATGGAAGCATGTCGTTTTAACGATATGGCTAAAATTTTATAGTAATACAAAAAAAGCCAAATAAGCGATTGAGAAAGCATGAAAAACTGCCATTGTCATAATGGCGATTTCACTTATTGTTCTATATGGCGATATTAAAACAATTTTGCAAACATAGATTGACAAATTCAGCTGATTTCAAATAGCGATTAATTAGATTTTCAAGCTGTTTATTTTGAATTAGAAATGTTGTCTTTCAGGTTTACTGGAATAAGTGGTTAGATTGTGTTTGGCAATTTTGGACTAAAATGGAAACTTTTTCAGCTGTAAATAATGTAATTTCATTTGTATGGAACAGTGGCAAAAAAGACTGATTAATCTTATTGTTTGTTATACGTGGAACAAATTTCCATCATTATTATCATAACTTGCTCTAAAATCTAATAAATTGTTTTGATATCTATACCGGATTTGTTCCTTGTGATCAATTAATTAGATGCAAGAACGAATGTAATAAGCAGAAAAAGTAGAAGCGCTGTTATAGTTTCCTGTACTTTGATCTTAAATATCTATACCGTGCCTGACTTGTTCTGTTCTTTATATTCAAGTAAGAACAACAACTTTAAAAAAACTAAAAAATCTTAATACAATTTACATTGCACTAATCTTACGAGATTTCTGCATTCAATTTTAGCTCTCAAGCCATTATTATTTCTTGATAGTTCGGGTTGTGACGAAGTCAGTTTAATCAAGTTAATCTAATATGATTTATCTATTAGCTGAATTCCTACTGAAGCTAATTCTCTGAATAGACCAATCATCATCTCTGAAACTTAATTTAAAATTTCCAAAATGACTAGAATGGAGTAGGGATGGTTTGTTTTCAATATTCAAGATTTCCTACATTTCATACTATTAATTGCTTCGCACCTTTGTAACTAACCTACAGAAAAAATCTGAAAAAAAAGAGGACTTGGCTGTGACACTATGTACACTTTGCAGGAATGGATGATATGATAAAAAGATAACTTTCAACGAGTCAAAAATAAATTTCGCAATTTCCAGTTATTTTATATTATGAAATTAATGGATATTTCTATAGTAAAATTTTATCAATTTCCTTTTGTTATATTTGATTTAATTGAAATAAGCGCAAATTGCGCGTGTATTTCCGTGTTACGAGTAGATGGACAGTTACCGCCACTATACTAAATGAATATTTTGCAATACGCATGCAATTCATGTATGTATGCATTACGTATGTTTTTGTATTGCAAATAGAACGTATCATGATAGCAGAATATTCTTTGTGACATTTGCGCATTTCCTTGTTTATGTTTGACCCAAATTATCTGTTTGGACTACTTTGATTGTTTCACTTTTCTTTCCAGTCTTTTTGCAGGTAAAGAAGAGAATTGAATTAAAATTATACTTAATTTCGAAATATTTTGTTAAACTATTATAATGCAAATTGTTTTGTTTAATATAAATCACAACCTATTATACTATTACAATATATTTTCTATTTACATCGTTTTTACAGCATAATTTAAATTATACATATAATTGGTTTATCTTTAAGCTAATTAAGTGAGTGCATGCCTTCGCCTTTTATCTCTAGTTGACTTTCCCACTTTATTAAATCGCTAAAGTTCATTTTCAGATAATTGCATCGGATTGATATAAATTTATGATATCATTCTGTTACCATAGTATGCCAGAATTGAATGGCATACATTTGCATATGTGAAAGTATAAAAACAACAATTTAATTGATCAGTTATCATTTTTATTATACGAATTTTCACTCTCGTGTGATTGAGTAATATCTAGGATGGAAAAAATTGAAATGCAGCCATGGTATTTAGGATTTTTGACAAGGTAAGTAAGAATTATCAGGCTAATTACAGTAGCATGCACGATCAATATGTTGACATTGATGGAAACATAAAATACAACTGCAAATGGGGTAAATTTATGAGATGAACCAAATAAAAAAACCTATTTATTATATTGGTAGAAAAAAAAAGTAAATCTCACTGTTGATTTGAGGAATAGTCAAATAACTAGTCTGATCCTACTTTGAATCATTTCTGCTCAGATCATTTATAATTCTCATAACTCTCATAGTTAATTAGAACCAGAGCCAAAAGATTGGTTTTTTGATCTTATACTTTCTAGGGAACATATAGTATCACATTTATCAAAACCGGGTGATTGGTGTGTCCGTAGATCGGGTTCTAGTACAAAGCGTTTTTTAACTGTCATCACGAAGATCGATGAAAAGAATGTGCGTGAATTTAAACTTGTTTATGTGGAAAATTTGAAAGGTACCAATTTACAAAAATGAGAAAGAGAAGGAATTTAATTATTTAAAATATGAACTAATACCTCTATTACTACCTGTAAAATATCTAATTAATAGTATTTTAATACAAGAAGGAATAGCAAAAAGCTAATTAATTATTATCAGATTAAGCAGCACTAAGAAGAGAGTGTTGACAATGAAACAACAATTTGTTATTGGATCTTTGAGTTTGTTAAATTTATTCGAGGATAAGTTGAAAGAATTTTTCATGATAACCATAGTACTCATAAGAATAGAATATACTTCCTGTTAACTCTAAACTTTACTAGTTAATTGGTTAATTACAGGATGGACTTTAATAGAGATGAATAATACAAATACTAATGATAATGAATTGATCACATATGGATCAATCCTTGAACTTTTATCAAGCGAATCAAGTTTCTGCCAAAAAGTTTCTTTTTCAAAACTTTTTATTTTTAAAAAAATTATTTAATGATGTGGAAAAGAAAAATCAAACAAATTAAAATCCTTATCACTGAAACATTAGCATGACAATTAATTTGATATATAATCGAGCTATAATCCATAAAATTCAATTAATAAATTCATTATAATAATAATTAATTGGAAATTCTTCTGATTTCGATTTACGCCAAGAATACATTTATTTGATAGGATTTTTGAATTGCGAAAAAAAAAATCCAACTACATCACAAATCCATTATCATTAAATTAAAAGCATGATAATTAAATAATTATTTATCAAGTTATAACCCTTAATTATATTTTAAGTCATTAGCTAAGTGGTTGCTTACAGAAATAGTTTTTTGTTCTTTATTGAATTTCAATAGCTTTCATTAATCACCAATCAATTTTATTTCAGTTTATTTTAATTTTATTTTATTTCAATTTTTTGCTAGCATAATTTTGGTTTTTCAACACTTGGTGATAAATTGCTGCCGTGTAACTTCCTACCTTCATTAATTCTCAGCTTTAGTTTGTTATCACTAATAAACTTCATCTGTTTTTTTCTCTTACTAGATGAATTTACGACATCCAATTAAACGACCCGATTATCTGTTAGATGATGAAAATTTGACAATGACAGATAATAAATTAGGTGAAGGACATTATGCAAAAGTATTCAAAGGAAAGCTCAAATTAGACGGTCAGTGACAAATGAATTATCATTTTGCAAATTTGCATAAATAAATTATTTGAAATTAGCATGTGTTCAATGTTGTTTACCACTCGTAAAAGAAAGTAAAAAGAAAAATGAAAGTATCAAAAGCTTTTTTTTGATATAAATTGAAAATTTAACTATTTAACAATTGTCATTAATTTTCCTGAAGGTTTCAAATCCAATTTTTAGGAGGAAATCCTTGGAATTAAATTTACTTTGAGCTATTTGTATAAACAGATATGCAAAAGGAATTTTTTAACCATTAAATTTTATCTAGCTTATCTTAATAATTTCTATTGATTAGAAAAACTATTACAAAAGCTGACGAATCAATTAATTGTTAGAAAATTAAAGAGTGGTAGTAATGAGTAAATTCTTAAAAGTTATCAAGTGATAAGCGCTAAGTGATTCATTAACTGTCTTCTTAAATACATTATTATTGGCTAAAGTGAAATTTAATTATAAATTTCATTTAACATTTAAGAAAGCTTGGAAAAAAATTATCTTTAATGAAGAATATTTTAATCAACTTATCCTTCCAATCATTTCATTCTACTCAAACTTTTAGCATCACCTAAGGTAAATCTTTATTTACCTTTTTCTTGGGCCTTTACAGCTTCATTTTTCTGTCCAATATTTAATCAGAGTTAGAAATAGCGATGAATAAAACTTGGAGGCATTAGAACTACAGTTGTCACAACTGTAGTTCTAATTTTTCCTCTGCAGGTGAAGAAATTAATGTTGCGGTGAAGTGTTGCTTGCAAGTCGATGAAATTAACATTACCGATAAGCGACCCGCTGAAGATATCATCAAAATTAAACTTACACAATCACAAATGATCGCAGAAGCTCGATTAGTTAGCAATTTTATGCATGAAAATATCATTAAAATATATGGTGTAGTGTGTAATTTTGCACCTATTAAGGTATGTCCAATTAATTTACTAAATATTTTCTGCGAACTTTTTTTCATTTGAATAAAGTATTAATTTACGTACCAAATAATTTTATTGATTAAACTTGATCCATTTGTCAAATAATTTTATTAATGTTTCCACAAATTTTTTCCTCAAAGTTAAAAATCTTTGATGAAATATATTTTTAAATTTCAATCTACAGTAATATCCATGGATAATAGGAGCTTACTTTTCATTATTCAAAATTTTCTTTTTTATTACTCATTTCATTAAGAATTTTAGGTTTAACTTCCAAATTCTCATCAAATAATAAATTCCCAGTAGTAAATTAATATCGCATAGTTGGCCAATAAAAATATTATTTGGCTAATAATGCTCACGAATGTTTTTCCGGATTCAGATTGTGTAAAGTTCTTGGGAATTCTCACCAACATTTTCAATGTTTGATGAATATTGCGCATATCACGCCTTCCACATAAAATATTCTCATGTAAACTTAATTTGACTTCATTACAGGTCGTAATGGAATATTGTCCCGGTGGTTCGCTAAAAAATTTACTTATCAAACATAAAGAAACAATCAAAAATGAAGAACGAAATATATTTTTATTTGAAGCAGCCAAAGCATTACGACATCTTCAATTTAAAAAATGTGTTCACAGGTGGTAAGAAAGTTATTGTTTTCCAAATGACACTTGGCATTTAATTTATTTTCCAGATGATGCTTACATTTCACGAATGATTTGATACAAAATGATAATTTGACAGTAGCATTCCTTACGATGGCAATAATTTTAGGGATGTTGCTGCCAGGAATTGTTTAATTGGAAATAATGGTTCGCTAAAACTATCTGATTTTGGTTTAAGCAGACATTTGAAGGATTTGAAGTAAGTAATTTTACCAAAGTTACTTAAATAAATACTTATATAATATAGAAAATTATTCCCTTATGCATTTGACGAGACATACGTGGAGAATGATAATTGTGATTATGATTGTGATAACTGCGATTATGATTCCAAACAATTGTGTTTATGGTGAAAGTGAATATGATTAGTAATGCTCGAATATTTATTTTATCTTCAAGTACGATCTACCACTTAAAATGCATATTTGAAAATATTCATTTAATTAACAACTAATTCCTATGACATGATGTTCTACGAAGCGATGAGGGTGATTCGCAATCAATCGCATTATTACTTCCAATTATTACTTCCATTATTACTTCCTATTATTTCCTCTTTCAGAGAACTATCCAGTGAAGATGAATATATTGCTTGGCCAATACCATGGATGGCACCAGAAACACTATCACGAAAGCCGAAATTTACAACAAAAAGTGATGTTTACTCGTTTGGAATTTTAATTTATGAGGTATTCAAATTTCATCTTTCATTTGTTGAATAATTACCATTAGAAAAATCGAATTTCACTGACAGGATAGGAATTTAAGGATATATAATCTTTCCGGATTTCTTGCCATTATTTCATCTTTCATTTATAAATTTTAGATTAAACTATCCTGAAACCCACTGAAAAGAAAAATTTACAAATGAAAGATGAAGAAAGAAAAATTACATTACAAATTTCAATATATGGAATTAATCTGGGACAAAAAGAGACTAGTGTTACGAAAGAATAGAACATATAAGACTAGTAACATAAAAGACTAGGACCTGGAAGACTAGTACAGTGGTAAATGTGATAATGCGTTCAGTCCAAATTCCTTTTGGAATTCAAACACTTTGCGCATTTTTTCGTTCTTCACGCTATTTGAGCCTTTCTTTCAATTTAAAAACAAATAAATACGTGTTGGTTTAATGGGTTAAACTAATTTAAGGTCTATTCATGTGGTGATAAGCCATGGCCTGATATTGCTGTGGTTCAGGATATCATACCACTTGTAAGAAAAGGACAAATTATGGCCACACCATCATTGTTAAATGACAAGAAAATCGAAGAGGCTTTTTTAATATTTTTCATTACATTTAACTAATTTTGAACTATTTCTCATATGTTTAATATTTTGAAGCTTATGGTCCAGAAAATAATATAGGTTCTATATTCAACAAATAAGGAAACATCCCTGATAACTCGGTGCTGTTGATAACCCTCATAGCTTACTCATTCAATTTTCTACCAAATGTTCATTTGGCTCGCAGTACTATTAAGGCAAATAAATACATAGCGCTTAAAATGGAACTAAATTGACTGACGACGTTAATAAATAAGAGTAGCAACTAATTTGTTCAATGTAATTTTGCTACTGTTCAAAATTTCGTGGATAATTTTGCAGATTATGCGCCAATGTTGGAAACGGAAAGCGATGGAAAGGCCTGATTTTATCGAAATTGTCAAAAAGTTTCGTACAGTATTGCAATCACAAAAGGTTTGCACAATCGTTCACTGTTCGTCTGTTAGCTAGAAATTATATGAAATCAATTTTCAATAAATGTAAATTCCTCTGTGACTACATCTCATTAGCAGCCATGAATTCTGAAATAATTTCAGAAACAGACCTTGAGATCTGTTTTTCTCCCCAATTTTAAACTTATCCATAATATTTCCAATACGTAATAATTTCAAAAAAAAAAAAAAAAAAAAAGAAAATTGCACTAGTAAATTAGCATTGCAATTGAAATTATTCCACATTCATACATTTTATTTTATATCCACAGATATGAGCATTTAAAGAAATAACAACAAAGAAATGCTGAAAAAGAAGCAACAGAATGGCCAACTTTTAGCATAGTCAACTAAACCGACAAATATTTCCGTAGAAATTTCCTAAAAAAAAAAATTAGCATCTTCTCTTCACCAGAAGATGACGGGAATCATTTCATTTCTAATGTAAACAATGATGCACAAGTCTGTGTAAACGAGATACCTATATGCCAATACGATTTTGCCATGATCCGTATCATGAAGATACCAATGATAAAATGTTAATATCTGCAGTATATTTAACAGGACAAAAAAAAAATTAAAAAATCGGAAATCAATACTTTGAATTTTAATTTATTCTTTCAATTAGATTTTTTAAAGTAAAATAAAAAATGAATGATATTTTCAGTTACCAACAGGACAAGATCGTATTGTAGGTATACTAGAAGGAATTGATTCATCGAAGAATTTAATCAGTCTAGAGGAAAATTCACCGGATAGTTTGTTAGCAAAACAGCTTGAAATTAATAATGTAAGAGCAATCAGTGTTTTTTCTCTTCTTGCTATATTAAGTCATGAATGTCGTTTTAGTTTAGTTGATAAATTCAAAATTATTATCCTTTTGTTTGGACTTATTGAAATTTATAGTGAACATTAAAATATTTTACTAATTAAATGTGAAAGTAAATTAGAATAATTTTCAAATTAAAAACATTGGGGTCATGACTGATTGACCTTTATCTAACAAATTTATACATACGAATAAACTTAAACAAAAAAAAAAAAAAAAAAAAAACACCAATTATAATTGACCATTATTCATCTTGATGACTTTCTATCATTCTATATACAGATTTTTCCACTTAAATTAGAAATAAGATGAGAGCTTATTGGTGTGTTATTGTTGTTGCTGTTGAAACTATTGTAGGAATTATTTCTTTTCATAAAATTCTTAGATTATTTTTTGCCAAAAAAAGAACAACCATTAAATTTAGAAAGCAAATCAAAGGATATCAGAAAGAACCCAAGAGACAAGTATGACATTAATAAGAGATGAAGCCCATGCTTCAGCTCCCAATTTAAAGGTATTTAATTTTTTTAAAATTTTTTGCATAATCATTTCATCTAGTTTTGGATGAATTAAATCATGGGAAAAAACAAATGTAAATGGAACAGAGAATAGAGTGGAAAAAGATTGTGCACAAGGAAATTTTCTAAGTCATCAATTTCATTCTACCTACCTCAAATAATTCGAAGTCGCTAAACACATAGCTCTAGATTTGAATAAAAATTGCGCAAATCAGTTGTGAATTCTCTTCTATGCAGATACACAAACAGCATATACAAATGGCAAAAAAGAAAACCTCAGTGAAAAAACGATCAGTATCATTAGCAAAGCTCGAAAAGCGGCACAAACGCAAGTCGGCAAAAGCTATCCGTGATACACAATCTGGAGAAGCTTTCAGGAAAAATTTTCAAAAATGGATAGGATCAATGATAGTTAAACGTAAGGCACAACTTAGCCAAAAGAAAAATCCAAACAAACAAACACAGGACAAACCATCAGATTCTGCATTGTAAGATGTGCTGTGAGAATTTTAAAAAATATCAATAAGTTCAATTTATGTTAACTCTATTGTCCAGATAAACAAATGTTCAGTTTTAATTTAATCATACTTCCATTAAACTGCAACATGCCAATCCAAATCTTATACCCCTAATCTAATTCGTTAGAATTTTAAGTTAAAGTTTACCGTCCTCTTCCTTATATATCTTTAATAAGCAGTTTTAGCAATAAATCCTCTGTTAACCCTGCATATGCCCATAACTCGAACCAAGATACTGTAGAAGAATATATAGTTGGAAAAACTATTTGAAGAAACATTCATTCTATCTGAATCGCACATAAACGATCGATAACAATTTGGTTCATATGAAGCATAAAAATAATTGCAATTCGTAGAATTTTCACTGAATTCATCTCAATCTTTTCTCAAGCAAACAAAACTTTCAAGATATCGCAAGTATAAGTATCTACAAATCTAAGTACATTCCAAAGACATTAAAAATAAAATAACAAATAGGTCAAAGTTGATCTGAATATTTGATTTGAAAACACACAGTAAAAATAACTGTGAAAAAAGACACCATGGAAATCACTGAAATTAAATAAAAATGAGATCAAGCAGAATTAATCTGTTCCAAAATTATTCCTTCCATGCTTTCTTTCTTTTTTTCTTCGGCACATGCAAAAATTTCGGTTCATGCGGTGCTTCCAGTTTATAACCATGCATTTCACACCAGCCAAGAGGAAAAATGTTCGCTGATCTGAAATAAATTGACTTAAAAAAATAATTATTAAGGATACCATTTTCATAATTCAAAACGATAAACGATTCATAGTTATATCTCAACGACCAACATTCCAAGTCATTTGAGAATTATAAAACATTGTAAATATTATCATTTTGAACTATGATAAAATGCAACAATGAAAATGAAGACCTGATTCAAAAACTAAAATCCGATTATTATTTAATTATGAAAATGTATAAGTTTGTTTACCGTCAATCACTGAAAGAAATATTGTACCTATAATCAAATAGCTGATCGTAACTGCTACCCCATCCATCATACCCGATTCGTAGCAGTCTTCCGTGGTGACTTATTATCGTTGCAGGACAAATCAAATGTGGTTCACACATATCAACTGCTTCCAGTTTTGCTCCAATCTTTGCAAATTTGATATATATTTTAGTAAAGTTATGAATGAGCGTATTACTACGAGACATACTTGTAAAGAAACTTATACGGATTGAAACAGAAATGAATTTAAAAATGAATTTCTCAAAATCCTGAAAATCAACAACTCCAAAAGACCTCACTACAATCCGCTCAGATCCTTTGCTTCTTTATTCCATTCCATATTCTGTGTGATACTATTTGAAAATTTTGAAAACTGGATGATTGTAACACAATTTCCCAATACTGATAATAAAAATAAACCTTAAAATTGCTTAAAACATTATTGCTGAATGTACTGAAAAGCTGTTCGGGTGCAGCAATAGCACCAGATTGCCTCAAATAAACAGCCCAGTCAAAAGCTCCTGAAGAACTCTATTTTGAAAAAGAACTTCGAAGTTCAACAATGCTTTCATATTTCATATATTCTAAACTATTTCATAATTTAACTCGTATCAAACACTATTAAATTCCAACCATCCTTAAAAGATTAGATTTAAGAATCAGTAGTAGTAAATATTTTTTTTTTGAATTTCGATAATAAGGCTGTTTTTCAAAATGAATAATAATGAATCTACATCAGATGAGAACTGCTGCAATACACTGGAAATAAAAGATTTTCTTATTCCTATTTCAACATTTTCTTCTTATTTCATTCTAAAAATCTTTCATCTGTACATCAGACTGAAAAAATATATTAAATACCTATACTTTTCGGTCCCTTCAATTTTATTTTATATTTAGCCGCATAACCGACAGGAAACAGTAACTCTGAGGTGGAATGTAGTGGCACTGGTTTATCCATCATTTCCTCACCATCAAAACCGATCTGCATAACTGCGCATAATAGAGAAAATGTAGATAAATGAGGACAAGCTTAATTTATTCGGAAAAAAAATCTCTCACCAAAATCCATTTATTTTTTATTGAGAGAACTGGAACTAATTATGGAAATTTCAGAATGCAGATATCAAGAGAACCTACAAATTACTTCCAACATTCTGAATCCACTGTCTGATTCGATTACTAAAGAAAAAAAATACTTAAAATGAAACACCAACTTTGAGAAAGCCATTTCCCATAACTTCGATAACAGTTGCTACTCGTAATTCTTTCCAGGTACCCAGTGGATCCAGCACTTCCAACTTCATTCCTTTTTCCCATGTAATGTCACCTTCCTCAGCTTCTGCTTCGAAAGCTGTTATGGACAGGAATAGATTCGTATCATGCTTTTCACATGAGCTGATATCTGATTCCTTAAACATGGGGGCCGTATTTTGAAATTTAAATTAATTCGAAGAATTTCACTTTTTCTTTGAAAAATACAGGAAACAACGGTATCTGAAAAAGCACATGAAAAAACGCATCTATCAAAGAATTTAAGAAAAAAGGACAAACTTAGTAAGTTCAATTAATTTAAGATGCATACTATTATCAGACTGAAAAAATAACTGAAACAGAAAGATTGCCCTTTGTCAACCCAGCCGTAAAGTGCTTAAGAATAAGAAAAGGTCAGGATATATCTCAACTTAAGATGTCGAGATGCACAGCAAGTCCTGTTCAAGACTTTGAAAAAGTATAAGCACCGTAGTTCCAATCAAAGTCTTTCCAGCTACAGCGAAATTGACATTTAAGTCCGATAAAAAAATAACCGATTTTAAAATAACGTTTTTTGTATACTCCATATAATCATCATTTGCTTCCAGTTTATATCCAACTTTTAGCGCCCATCCAACATCAAAGATTAATGGTGAATCTTGATCCATCCAAACTCCTTCACTAATCTATAATAGAATACTAGCAATTCATAATGTTTCAAAAACATTTAAGAAATTGTGAAATTGTTCAAATCACAACAAAATCACAACTATTAACAATCCATCCATTTTCATAAAGCAAAAACCTTACTTGATTATCACTGTAATCAATTGTAAATTGATCAAGAAACTTCTGACATGGACGCACACGTATTCGCGTAGCAATCACTTTTTCCACACATGCTGGACGAACTCTCAAAGAAATTACTGAATCTAACAATTCTACATAATCGTCCTCCTGAAATATTAATATTCAATCAAGAAGTATACAATTTCTTTTATATCAATTAATTAGATATAAACTGACCAACGCGATTTTTATTTCAATTAGATAAATATAAACTGACTAACTACCCAAATATCTCGAACCCTCTCCCACATCAATAAATTCAGTATATTTAACAAGTGAATAGCTTTATTGCCAAATACAATTCACTACTGAATTAATTGTTGGCATAGAGGCAACGAATCTAATTCACATTTCTAACTGATAAGAAGCTAATCTTTTAGTCAATGATTAATCAATGAGAATGGTTCTGTATAATACCATCAAAGTTACCAATAAGAAATCTGATAAAATTTTATCTTTTCTTCCTATCCACAAACCTTAAATTTATGGACACTCAGTTTTCGAATTTGTATTTCCGGCCAGTTGAGAGCAATAGTTCTATAAGTATGTATCTGGCAAACAATGTACTTCCGCCAATTCGACTGCCGTTTATGAATTAATTCTGGCGGTACCAAAGCTCGAGTTTCAGTTTTCTCTGCGCAATAACCTGAAAAAAAATTGTAGTAAAGTATAAGCGTCCTATTCTCACCAACACTGATGATAACTATAAAAAGTGCACAAAATCTCTTTGCTATTGTTAGGGCCAATTAGGCACTTAATTTATATCCTATCCAATTGTTCCAAATCACAAGAAGAAATGTTCTTTCTCTCGACCTTCAATTAAAACTAAGATTGAAAAATTAAAACTAAATACTCCAACTTGCGTACTTGCATATAAAGTCTTCTAACCATACTTTTCAAGGTTTTTCTTATGTTGGGATGTAATAAAAATGCTCCAAAAACGGATAAATATTCATTAAAAACTTTTCAAGTTAGAGTATAAAATGTATGTGTACTTTAATTGATATATATGCAGTGGTTCCATAGAGTTATTAACAAGGGATACGAGGACATTTATTCACTTACTTTTTCAATTGCAGTTGTTTTGAGTATTTTATCAACTCTACATTCCCCTAGGAATGTTAACAAGTTTGTCAAGTCTTACCTTCCTGGAAAATCTTTTATCGAGAATTGAAGTCTAGAGATAGTTTCATTTCCCTAATAATAAAAACTGATTTTCAAATCATTTAAACTTAACAATTCCCAAGTGCTACTCGATATTGCGGTTTGATTTTGAATATTTACAACAAGGAATGTCTAGAAGATAATAGTTATTGAAAAGGAATTGTTTGTAATTCATATAACTAACTGCTATATAAAAATGAAATAGACAACACTGTACTACTTTTAGAGAAAATTTCTTATTAAAATTCCTTACAAACAACAGTCGAAACTACGGAAAGTGACCTAAATTAACGCATTATTTCGCTTAAGTCTAATACATGAGGATGTTCAGTTAACCTAGTTAGAAATCTAGAAAAAAATTCGAAATGCCTATGCAAATTTTTGAAAAACTCTTTTTACTATACATATAAAACCAACTAAATTAGTCTCCCGCTATAGATGATAAAGATAAGTTATTCAATTCAGTAATGAATGATAAAATCAATGTATTCAAAAAATTTCACAAAGATAAAAAAAAAAGTTGATCAAGTTTGTGCTGGATTATAGTAGAAAAGAATTAATAATCAAAGCAAGGAAGGGAAAAAAAAGCTCGAAAAAAATATAACATAATTTACCGACAGGTTTAATATCTTCAGAACCGATATTGACCCAAAAATCATATGCGTTATCACCTGCTTCATCCATTCCCTCATATCGAAGCAACAAACGATAACCCGCAACCTAGAAACTGTATAATCATATTTAAAGGGACAGTATGAAAAAACTTTGAAAAAATCTCTTAAAATTTCTATTGCAGTTGTGAACTTTTTGATCAAAAATCTATTATGTTTGTACAACCAACTTTCATCACTCGAGCAAACCAATATAACTTCATGGGTCCAGACTTGTAATTATAATCACCATGTAATGCTACCTCAATCTGGAAAAAAAAGGAGTTCAAAGAATAATGACAGCATTTATAATTACGATGAAATATTACTTAAAATTAACCAAAACACTTGAAGAAGAAACATCACATATTACACATCAGTACTTCTTGCATTTCTTTAAATATTTGAAATCCTTTCCTGATATCATATTTTTTGGATTTCAGGGTTTCAGAAAGTATTTCCGGATTCCGGGAAATCGTGATATATGTTCAAAAAACGAGCATATTTTTTGGACAATAATAACTAGAGTAATAGAAATATTTCTATTTGTAACAGAACAATTATCATAATTACCTAAGTTCAAGTATAGAACTATAAAAGTAGAGATTAAAATTTAGAAATCAGCTGAGTTTTAAAAAATTAATTTAAAAAAAAATAAAACTAGAACTTGCCTTAACACCTGTATCAATATACTTCATGTATTCAGCAAATGGTGCCTGATAAAAATATTCCACTGGTACAACATAGACAGGACAACGTGAATTAACATCACCAACTTGATTCAGTTTTACCAGTGTTTTTTGCAGGAATTCATTCCAATGGTAGCTATCCACTACTGATTCTTGCTCAACCACTGGTATTATGGAACGATAACGTACAAATTTTGATGGCATCGTTAAATCTGAAAAAAAAAAAAAAAAAAAATTAATTAATGAACATCTAGTACTGTCATCAATTGTCAATAAAAAACAATTTCCAAGTTATTTTCTTTGCTATTTTTAAGCATATCTCTTTATAAATCATTTAAAGGATTAGCTTATTGTTAAATTTTATCTAATATAATTACAAAATGATTTATTGTCATCTATGCCAATGGATTGAACATTTCTACTAACTGTCACTCGAAATGTCAATCTACTGTTATCCAGCAAATTTAGAAATCTTTGGACAAATGTTGAAATTTTTTTACAAACTTCAATCAATAATCTTTGTTCATTAATTTTTTCAAATAGTAATCTAAAAAAAAAGACACATACACACACAATTTTCCATTGTTATACCTACAGCCTTTTATCCATCTTCACCCTATTTTTACAACAAACCAATGGTGATGGCATTACGGTCACTTTACAGTATCTTTCCAGTAGCAGATACAAATTTAAAAATTATTTAAAATTTAACAGTTGAAACAACTACTCTACCCGTAAATTTATTACACACTTTGCAGCAAAACACTATAGATGGATTATATATGAATATATTGAAACTTTGTAGCCAAATTATTGGTGCATCGTCACTATAAACCTTTAAAATTAGCAAATGTTTCGAATATTTTGATATAATCAACAAACTTATTTACTTCAATAACACAAATGAATAACACAACAATATTATTGCAGAAAAAAAAAATGATAAACTAAACCAGCACTGTCATACTTCTAATATATTTCCTTTATTTTTTTCGCCAGAAAAGATGAAAAAGTTTGGAAAGCGTAAATTAAAAAGTTTCTATTTTTTATTAATTTCAAGTCAACATGTTAAAATATAGAACAAATGAAGGTTGAAGTACACTTATGATGAGAGGTATTACAGAAATTTCAACAAATATATATACGGAGTTGAAAGTGAATGAAAACAGATTCTGTTGGAAATTAATTAATAGAAAATTGAAATTTAAACAGTTCATGCCACCACTCAACTATATTAGGCTTTGCTCTGCAAAATAAGGTAACATTTCAACATTTTTTTTCTGTAACAAAATTCACAGTGATAGAGAGATTAAACAACAAAAACATATCACTGAGGAAATAATACGAAGACATAAAATTAGAAATCCCTGAAAAACTTAATGAAAAATCGCTCAAATTAACAAAAAATTATTCGATAGGTTTAGCATAAAATGGATTCATAAGCATTAAATAATACTCAAAAGCGCTTATTTTGATTAGTGTAATGTACATATGTGCATATATACAAATTTTTTTTAGCAACGAATTCGTCTTCTCAACAGAACGTTGGTGAACTGCTCGAACACAGCAACGCGCCATCTGAAAACGAATATGAACCTTTCTTGCTTGTTTCAGATACATATGCTAGTGCCTTAATATTTCTAGAACAAGCTATGTTTTTCAGATATATAACATAATGATGTGTTACTTCCACAGAATCAACCTACTGAAAACCTGGCAAAATAATAATTTGTTTGATATTCAGACTTATATCTAAGCAGCTATCTTTCCCAATTATTTTCTGCAACAAACAAAATTATCATGAAATCAGCAGCAACACCTGAATAAAAGTATCAGCTCGCCCTTGCGTCCCCAGTCGATATTCTATGCTTCTCAGCAGATCATTCGTTTTCAAAATAAGTAGCATTGAACGTGGCATTCGCTCCAAAACTTGTGAAATTTCAGGTATCAGCGCGGCAACGTTTGATTTAATTTCTTGTAGCTATAACTGAATTTGAAAGGTAACTATTTCTTTAACTTACTTCAAGATAATTACTTTCATATAATCAATAGAACCAAACTGTTATCTATTATAAATATAATAATATTTATATAGTTTATAACTAGATATAAAGTAAATATAACTTGCTTCCTCATTTGTTGCAGCTGATTTATTAATTCCACGGTTAATTGCATTCCAAGATCTACTTGTTACCATGCAGGCGAAAAGACCATAAAGCTCACCCACACCCATCAATTGTGCAGATTTCTGAAATTTTCAAGGGAAAAAATTATAAATTCCAAAACTAAACATCCGAACTTTATTGCAGAATTGAACAACACGAACCTTAACTTCATTTAAATCGGGTTTTAATAGCGCTAACCATAGCTTCGAATATTTTATCCGAAAATCAGATTCCAGTGTCTGCAATATATGAATTAAAATGAAACAATAAATTTAGAATTCCTTTCAGATTTTAAACTTAAAATTTTTTTATATATTTATAAACCTTAACAGCAAATCAATCATAATGAAAATATCACCCGAATATAATTATATTATTTTTTCTCAAATATAACTACATTATTACACTACTTAAATATATTGACATTATCCGGATATAATTACATTATTTCAAATATAATTACTCAAATTAATGTAACTGCATTCAAATATAATCACGTTATTTACTCAAATGCAAATACATATTGAAAACATTATCAAATATAATCAATTTATTTCACCATTCATATTTTATTTCATTTCATGGTATGAATTCACATCGCAAAATTAAAACAATAATCTGTGGACAAATTAAATTTCACTTAAATAAATCACTAATAAAAAGGCCTACCAAATAGAGTCCGTGATCCAAAAGAACGATCGAAACACTTCCATCCTTTGCTTTCTTTACCAAAACATTGCCAGGATGTGGATCACAATGGATGTAACCATTAACAAAGATCATTTCACTAAACAGTGCACCCAGTTTGCGACAAATCTATGGCAAAAAACATAATCATTTGCTGAATTTTAGCTGGGTAATTAAAAGAAAAATAATAAGCTCTATTCATACCGATCTGAAAAAAACGAAGCGACACTCTCAATTAGCCAAATTTTATTGCTATATGTGAAATTTACGAATAGTGGAAGAATTACGAACTATGACATTTTAATAATGAAAAGTCATAAATACAATCATATCTGACTGATAAGAAATGGTAAACATGAAAATAGCTTAATGATTAAAATAGTACAAAGATCAAAATTATGAAAGTCATTGACTATTCCAATATAGTGTTGAACTTACATCATAGCGATTAATATTGTTTTGCGTAAAATAATTGCAGTCATTTATTTGGGCACCATCACAGTATTCCATGGTAAGGACACGTTCTGTCGTATATTCGTCGTATATATTTGGAATCTACAATTATATCTATATTGTATATGTTCAAATCAACATTCAAGTAATGCCAATATTATTTCATAATAACTGAAGTGAGTTACAAAATAAAACAATTATCTCTTGTATCTACAATCATAAAAATGATATGGAATTAACAAATTTAATTATTTAAGCACAACTTTTCCTTTAATCTATAAATATCCATGCTCAGAATGAAATCTAAATCTGAAAAATTACCTTAAGATAGTCGAGGTGTGAAAACATTTCTTTCAGTTTTTTCGCATTTGCCGCTTCAACCCTAAAATCCAATTCTCTAGGCAAATTCCGTTTCATTTCATCCACCAACCACATAAAATGGAAATCGGGAAAAAGCTTTGAAGCCAAATTAGTTAAAGCCTGAAAAGAAAAATTCCCTTGTTTTGATGACTCATCCCGTCTTGTATTTTATAAATACTAAGAAAAAGAGATTAAAAAACCCATCTTTTGTCATAAAGATCATCAAATATCAATATTGGTTTTTTCACCAGTACAAACCCCCTTTATATAGCAAAAAGATCGTGCCTCAATCGTCTTGATATCAGCCCAACTCCTTGGTTTTACATGGATATGTTGCACTTTCACAGCAACTTCTTCATTGTTTTTCTTTAAGACTGCTCGATATACTTGTGCAAGCGATGCAGAACCTCTCGGAATTTCATGAAATTCTACGAATACATCTTCAAGCTAAAACAGATTATACATAATTACATACACCAGCTTTACTAAGTACTCTCTGCAATCTTATCTACATTACCACAATAGGCAATAGCCATGCACAAAGAAGTAAACAAAAGTGGTAGAATGAAAACGTAAGTAATGGAAATCAAAAATTATTTCCGTCATTGTTCAGAGCACTGCTTTTAACTCTTCCTAAGCTACAAAAAAGAGCCAAAGAAGCAACAATATTCAGATCCTATTTATACTACTCACCTTAGCATTCAGATCTTTCTCTAAAACTTGCCGTACTTCACTCAGCTTACTCGCGGGTGCTCTCGAATGCAAAACGCACAAAGTATCAGTGTACTCAACCGGAAGAAGATATTCTAGAGCTGCCAAATGTTGCCCGATCTGAGCATGTAATATGTTAAGAAATATTTTTCAAATCATGAAAATTCAGGAAAATTTTTGATTATCGATAAATATACAGAGTGTTTGTAATAAATGCTACAATTAAAATGCTAGGTTCTGCTGAGTACTAGATATGCTTTCCATAATTGTCAGCATGGAAGAAGTATACCTTAGGAAATGGTATCTTAAAAATTTGTGCTTACTAAATTCAACTCTCACTTTAATATAAACGCCACCATTCCTCTCAGCTAATTTAAGCATTCTTCCAGCATTTCTGAGATGTGCTGCACTTAATTTCTGACGATACGATGCATCCACAACTGGACAATTCCACATAGTCCATTTATAGTCGGCTACAATACACAGCACCTGAAAAACATTAGCATATTCTTGTTCTCGGAGATTGAGATAAAAAGTAGTAAACTTGTAATCTTTGCAATACATCAATCATACTAATCATAAATAATTTAGCAACCGCTTTATTTCTCAATGTTTGAAAAAATATCGCTTTATTTTTCAATAATTTGAAAAATTATATTAAATTAAATCATACCGTGACACCAGCACGAATG
The DNA here is from genome assembly GCA_037074765.1 of Mansonella perstans. Classification (NCBI taxonomy): domain Eukaryota; kingdom Metazoa; phylum Nematoda; class Chromadorea; order Rhabditida; family Onchocercidae; genus Mansonella; species Mansonella perstans. Next base: position 27,888 of record JBAMDO010000136.1, read on the forward strand.
ACACGAAAAGGTCCAAGCTGATAAAATTGTTCCTGATCATATAAAAAGCCAATGGCTGATCCACAAACAGCAATTCCGATACCAATAGCCAATTTACGCAAACGATCACTGCTTTTTACCATACCTGGCATCTGTTCCTAGAGTTGGCAAGCAAACCACTTCGTTTCACTTGTACAATTCAAACAAAATCAGCTATTACCAATAAATATAGTCGAAATTACATGCCCAACAATCATTCCAATCATCTGTAAAAATATAAATCACCAACAGGACTAAGACTTCTCAAAAAAAAATAAAAATTTTAAGCACGTGAGAATCTCCTAATCTATGTGATTTATAAAATATAATCGAAACATTCCCGATTCCCAAGTATTTATTTTCTCTATATATTTATTCCTAGACATGTTACTGTTAACTTTTAATTCAATCTTTAAAATCTTTAATCCAAAGCAAGATACCTTTGCATCATCTCCCATTTTCACTTTCATGTTCAAATTTCACGTGATTTAGAAGCATAATCAGAATGTTCCCCACTTGCAAATATTTATTTTACCTGTACACTTACGCATTTACATCTCACACTTAACCTTTAACCTATCAGCTTCCTTTGTATCATCATAAAATGAAAATATCAGTGAACGAGAAGACAATGCAAACACCGAATCCCACCGCTAGCAAATGATCTAAGTAACAACAAGTAGTTATAAGATTCAAATAGAAGTCCCAGCAAATAACGTTCTGGATTATTTACAAGACATTCTTTAATTGAATTATTACTACCTGAAAACTGAAACTTTGGCCCAGTCAATAGTTCAATTTTTAGGTTGAAATGCCTTAAGTAAAATTTTTTCTTAGCAAACAAAATTTCACTCAAATAAAATCATTTACAGGTAGGAATACAAAAAAGTCCAGCATATTTGGTATTGTTTTATTGATTTATCACAAAAATAATAGTGCAAATAATACATTTATAAAATCTCTCTAAATGCTAGTAGTATTTAATAAATTAAAATTTCATTTTTTTTTTTAATAATTTGAAATTAAGGCATCACTAATTATTGCTTCAGCTAACATTTCAGTAATTTAGACCTTTTCAATTAAATTTTATTCAAATTTTGTTAAGTTAAAACATTTGAAAAAAAAAACTTAAAATGTTTACATTTAAAAGGTTTCGGTAATTTGGAAATTTTAATTAAAATTTTTGAAGATATTGTTGAAATTTTTGAAAAATTGTCATCAATTACTAAGTAAATATATCTTATAAATAAAAAACTTTTCAGTTATTTCATTTCCAATTATTAGTAAAAGAAATTATTAATTCTAATAATTAATAATTTCCGACTATTAATTATTTAAATGATCTTAACATATCATTATCAATTGTTTCATTTAAATTATAAAATATGAAAACAACCTGAAAACATTTACCCGAAAAAGTTTTTTGATTTGCATTTATCATTCACTTTGATAGCAAGATATGAGTGCAGCCTCACGGGAAAATATCAGCGGTTTTATTGTCATCCGTATTGAGTTTCTTTTTCATTCCACTATAAATAATAATCCGATAACAAAAAAACTGATTAGTTGTTTTCCTCTTCTTGTCTTTTCTTTCTGCAGTAAATCATTTCTACAAATCCATAATTTACACTAATTTTTTTTAAAATAAATTCAACAAATTAAATATTAAAATTTGCAATTTTAGCAATGAATTAATTAAAAAATCGATTTCAATTTAACATTAGATTATTTAAACACTATGGAAAAAAATTTTCCCACCGAAATGTTTTTTTCATTTTTTAAGTTGTTGCATCGAAAATTTGTTTACAGTTAAAATCATTTCAAATTATCATTTCAAGATGAAATATTCCGCAGAAGTGAGAGCATATGCAGTTTGTATAAGTCATCAATAAGAAAGCCAACAAAGTGACTTGTGATGGAAGTAAACCTGTTGTTCAGTTTCGATAGGTATAATTAATGATCTGCAATTTTCATAGAAGTTATTTTACATAGAAGCTACGTAAGTAACGTCAATATCATATGATTTGTTCATGATTCGATCTAGCACAATGTATATACACATAACACCAGCGTTTTGTACTGCACCTATGATCTGTACTGCATCATTTTTTTTTTTCATTAATCATAATTGTGTTAATTTTTTGTTTATTCGTATCTTTTTCTACTTCGTTAAAAATTTTGCAATTTTCGTTTCAATTAAAAAAAAATTTTTTTTCTGCATAAATAATTTTATGAATAAAATTCTTTCCAGTAATATTTCATTCGAAAATTACTGCTGTAATTTTGTTTGTTTGTTCAAAAGACAAATGAAAAGCATTTGCTTTTCTAATAATTTTTCTTTTTCATTGCTACATATTTGAATCGATAATACTTGTAGGCAATTTTAAATTTCATATTGAAATACTAACTATGAAAAATATTTAATTTCATTTTATATATTCTTTTTTTAAAAAAAATTCATACTTTTCTTTTTCGCATTAAAATTTCGACCTAATAATGACTCTATACTGCAATTTTTATTACCACAATTATCATTGATGATACATTGGAATGTTTAAAAAATGGAAGATTTTATTGCCAGGGAAATTTACCATTGAGAAGATGTGTTAGTTAATATCATCTGACTTTGCTCGATATCTTTTTATTTTTTGATCTTCAAATGCTGAGAAAGTAGTAATGTTGAAAAATAATCGCATTAGATTAAGGGATTGATTTGCATCTTTCTTCTACTTCTAAAAGCATTGAATAATAATGTGAACAAAATGAACATGGCCTAGCATTTCAACAATCATATCATATCACGTTGTCATGCCTAGCATTTCAATGATCATGTCATGTCATGTTGTCATGGTGTTCATTGTACCGGACAGGAATGTTTATATATGCCAAGTCATTTTGATCTATGTCTTCAAAAGCACAAAATTTTCCCATTTACGAATGCCATTCAATACTATTAGTTTCTTACATTACTTCCCATGCCTTCGTTGTCTTCTCAGGTTATCCAAACATTCATCACTGGTATTATGATCCTAGTACCGCGATAATCTTCGAAGCAATTTTTTGCAGCAAACTATCTGATGCGGAAATTCATGCTTCATCTATCGTTCTATCTCCACATATTCAAGTTCATAATTTTTCCTTCTCCCTATCTATCTGTTTATCATTTTATCGCAAACTTTTTGAAGGAAAATCAAAAAATGTTGAGAAGTTCAAGAAACCAAAAAACAATTGATGGAATGACACATTCTAATCTGTTAATGTTTACTGCCTTCCTCATTTTAGCAAAGCTGCCAAAAAAATTCCTGAAATTGAAATTACTTATTGCGGATAAAAATTTCGTACATTGCAACTTGTTGTATTTTCAGATGGCAAACAAAATAATTGACATTCGGCAGAATGAATTCGAAAGCTCTGTAACGATCGCACTTTCTCATGAAGGTCACTGGCAGGTCATTCAACCTTTATAATTTTTATCTTTTAATTTTAGTACGAAAAAAAACTCATGGATTAAAAAAATATTTAAAAAAAACTTTCAACAAAAAAATTTAATTCTATTCAAATTTAAATTTTTTTTTTTGCATTATTTAAATTTATGCTTTATAAATAGATAGAATATACTTGAATGATTTGTTTGAATAGTGTCAAAGAAGGGTCATAAAAAATTGTCCTTTATGCCCCTTTCAAAATATAATCAAAAGCACTTCACGTAAAGAATAATTTGTATCAGAGAGAAAGAGAGAGTTCAAATTAAGTGCCTGAAATTTATTCGTCAAGTTTATGGATATTATTATTTTTGGTAAATGAATCGTTAAATTTTCCAGGAATTTTCCAAAATTTTCGGGTAAAAATACTTGTTAACGAAGGTTTTATCGTGGCTTGTGTTGAATATGATTTTGTTACTACGATTTCTTTCAATAATGTAATCGAAGAGGTGGTAAAAGCTCTTCATGTAAGCTCAATTTATTTTTGTTTGGTAAGAAGGTCAAATTAAATATGTGAAATCATTCCTTTTCCTTAATTTTATACCATTATAATCTTTCCTGAAAGCTACCAAAAATTATCATCATAAATTGCTAACCGGATAAGTTAATAAGAATTATAGCTGAAAACGGGAATTCTGAAGTTTTTTCTTTTGTAATCATGGCAATTAAAAGATAAGATAAAATATCGGGAAGTAAACGTGAATGCATCTATGATTTTCTATGGATGTATCCATAATCTTCTGTGGATATATCCATAATCTTCTGTGGATATAATCTTCTGTGATCTTTTGAATTCAACGGTAATATTTGAATTCAGCAAAAATTAAAAGTCAAATTTAAGTGGAGTCAGTTTTCATCATCTTTGTTCAGATTTAAATTTTTCTTTTCTTTTTTTTATCGAAACGCATGAAAAAATGATAAATCATTGAAAATTGAAGGGAAAAAAATTAATTAATAAACATTAATTAATAAATAATTAGTATCTATGCTTAGTATCTAAAATGAATGTTTCGTTTTTGTCATTTACAGTATATCTTTTTTTTTCCTTAAATTATACCCTTTCATATAGTTTCTAGCAAAACGTTGGCCCTTAAAGAGGTCATCAGTTGGCGGACATAGTGCATTGGGTCCTACTTAGCCAGTCTGGTAAGTAATTTGCCTTATCCTTATCTCTTATCATCAATTTCATCATTTTGTGAATTAAAAATAAATTAGAAATTATTATTATTCATTTCAAGTGAAACATTTCATTCATTCATTCATTTACTTTTTAGCTGCGCTTATATGATCCCTAAACGGCACTTTATTATTTGATTGAATTTGAAATTCAATGCAATCGATTTTCTCGGAGAATGGCATTTCTAATTGAATACGGTGGAACATATAAGTGTTAAAAAATTTCATCCATTCATTTTTTTTTCAAATTATTCAAGCATTAAAATGCATAAAGAGTGAGCAGCGATAGGAAGAAATTATTCTCTTCGCCGGTGTCTCCATTCTTCACCTTCTATTAGATACATTTATTGGGAGAGCAATTAAGTAACGCCTGATGCTGAAGTTCTAGCAGTAGCTAATTAACTTTATGATAAAGAATAGATAGCTAATTAGTATTAGCATTTTAATTGAAATCCAGAAAATTTTGTTATCATAAAATGAAGTTCCATCTTTGACATTTGTAAGTTACATCTACTTTGATCTTCAATTTTTGTTTTTTTTGTATATTAAATTTTTAGTTTAAGCTAAGCTGAAACTGAAATTCTTAATATTGCTAATTTGGATGAAATTTCGACGGAACTGTTCTTTATGTTGGCGCTGAGGAATCAGCAAAAATTGGAGCACCATCAACACATTGTTGAGAATTACTTGAAAAAGCATCATACAATGAATATAACAGATCGCTCTGTCGTATTGTTATTATTGTTTAAGAAGGATAAATAATGAATAACTGCTTTAGATGGTAGTGCCATCCAGAGCATATCAAATAATCAAACTTATCACTTAACTTCATTAATATATTGTTAACACCTTTTGACACAAATAATCTTTGTGTTTTCTAGATGATTCCATATGATGATCATTTCACATTGATCACTAGTTTGGCTGATCAAAATTCGGCAACAACCAAAGCAATGCTTCACTTTCTGCTTCGAAAATAACTTCCCAAAATCATTGCTTATGATTCGTCACAATCCATTCAATCACTGTAGTGTCACATTATACTTGGGAAAGAGTCCTGGACTAAATATCCGAAATATGATAACATATTTACTATGCCTTCATTAATTTTAATTTAAAATATCCCCTATTGCATAAAATATCTTCACTGCGGCGATATTTTTCATAAATATGTTCAAATATAGCTTTTTGCCGAATGCGCCAATTTGTTTGATGAAATAAGGAAAGATACAAATAAATGATATAAATGAAGCAGTCATTGTTTTCCTATGTTTCAATCGAACAATGCAGATAGCTAAGAAGATTGGCTGTCAGCATAGTTCATTTTATCGGGCACATATTATTTTCATCATTAATTGTGAGCCAGAATGATTTATTACTTGCAAGAAAATTTTTTATATCACACTAGCCATATTGTTTGGTTTAATGCTAGGGCACATTGGCAATTCCTTTATCCTTTCCAATCTGATGGTGAAAGATCACTTCACCTCTCAACCTGATATTCTCCTTACATCTTATACATGATAGTTTTCCTCCTTTCAGCTTGATATGTGACACCACTTGCTTCCTACAACATACAACCTGACGCATGATAGTACTTTTTTCTAATCTGACATATGAATAATTCAGGAAGGAAATTACCTTTGGAAAATGCTTCTAATTTGTTTGCATTTAATACGTTCATTATCATGATTATCATAGTGCTGCAGGAAGGAATCAACAAAAGTAGATCATGTCAGCTTTTGATTTGAATTTGAAGAGTGAAGAGTGATGAAGAAGAGAGAAAATTTGAAGAGATTAGGAAGCGAGTGAAGAGAAAGTATAACATTAGTATTGAAAAGGATATCCATTGCAATGAAGCACGCATTGTTTCTCAATCAAACTGAAAAAATATCAGAAATTTCAGATTTTATTACCACAGATGAAATTACAACTAATGGAGAAAATACAATCTTCGAAAGAGGGAAAGACTCATTTGCAAAAAGAAAAGAAAAACACCTATAAAAAGCTGAGATATTGGGAAGGATGAATTGGCACAATTGTTGGCGCATTTTGCTGAGCCAAAAAGTGAGGAAAGAATGAGAAATGACAAATAACATAGTATCATAAATGACAATATATATGTTGAAATGAACTGAGATTTTCTTGCGAAGGTTTTCTCGACATAGCTTAGCAACATAAGCCTAATTTAGAACAATCAATGTCTAAGCCTATTTAGATATGCAAAATCTCTCATCACCATCGAGAGAATGCAAAGATTCTGACAAAAGGCGTGAATTTGAATCCACGCATCGATAACCATACCAAAATGCCCAGTTTGAGTTGTAGTACTATACCACATCTTGGAATCTCAAATAATGAGGAAGTATTGATTCCTCATTTACAGTTTCGCTAGAATCGTTTAGAAGCACCAGTGGACCAAGAACAAGATGATTAGAAAACATTCCAAGGAACTAAGTTATCAATGAGTAATGATGCAATGATACAAAAGACTATGTATTTTTACCTTTGATTTCTAATTATATACTTAAAAAAAAAGGATCATTGAATAAATGTTTTATCTTATCACTTATTTCGCTACTCCAGGATCCTAGAAAATTATGGAAAAGAAACAAGGGAACAAAAAAAGTGATGGCAAATTGTAATATGTAAATTATGCATAATTATTATGCTATTTCAATATTGACGATTAAATTTTCTTATCACTGATAACATAACTCTTACCAATGATAATTCTGTGGAATAATAATTAACTCTTATCACTTTTTATCTCCATATCGTATTTTTTTTTTGCCATAATATTGCAATGATTCAGTATGTATAAATTTTAGCATATGTGAATTGTTTCTTTTTTTTTTTTTTTTGATTAACAAAAAGTTTATTTACAAACTTTTATTTATTTAATTGCAACGCTCATTGTTGAGTAATTTTTAGCCTTAAATTAGTTTTCTTTTCATGAAAGTAAGTTAGTCAAAGTTCTTTGAAGGTAATTTCTTCGTAATATGAATACCTAATATATCTAATTGCAATTTCTTCATAATGGTATTGTCATGTTCCAGTCATCCAATGAGGAATGAACATTTGCTGTGAGATGTTAACTTTGCACGGAGTCTAAGTTGGACCGCATTTTTATAGTTGGGCTTGACGTTTAGTTGAAAAGAGGCGATTGCAGTGATGGATATTTTACGTTTTAAAGATTGGGTGCAGAATGAGAATCAATGAGTATGTTGATGAAATTGCATTTGCAATTTGATATGGATATTTTCCAGTGAACTAATATTTTAGATTAACAGGATCATTATGGGAATCAGGTAAATTAGTGGAAAAGAGAACAGTAATTAGAAACGATTGATGAAATTATCTTTCCTGTTGTCACTATAGAATTTATATAAGTTTATTGATATCACTATACCTATGAATTCGATACTTCACAATATGAGGCATATTAGTAAAGATTGATGTAATTTAAATGATCTACAGGTATGCAACGTGTTTAATGATTGGGAAATCAACCGGACGATTGATTATTGTTGTACGTTTGTGAAATACAATTCAAAAAAGGATTCAAACTGTTTGCCGGAGCTAGTTCTACTTTTCGCGAGAGCCGTCTGCTCGCCAATAGCATGCTAAAGTCCCGCAAAAAGGACAAAGACGGCAAAGTATGTATCCTTTAACAATTGTGATTGAATAGATATTACAAGAATCTTAGGGAAACATGATTAGTTCAGAGATATGTCTCTGTGAATAATACATATTGATTCTTCATTGCCGGATTTTTGGATGATCTTAACATGGATGACATTATTATCAACATAAGCAATCTTAATTGCTATGTAAATTAGGTTTTTCCTTGCTTGTGATTTTGTATTATTTCACTGTAATTAATGTTGACCAGATCATTTAAAATTTTCATCACATTTATGATCTGTTTGTTTTACAGAACGATAAGGAAGAGAAAAAGCAAGAGAAGACACGGAAGGAGAGTAAGGAAGAGAATAACAAAAAGGAGGAGAAGCATATAGGTGCGAATAATCATATGAATGGGATGGCAACAACAGCACCAACATCGATTCCGCAAATTAAAACAGAGAATACTGCAGAAATAGTTCCTGCTGATGCTCCTCCTCCAACATCCTTAAAAAAGGTATCTTTTATATTGGCTACTAAAATTTAATATATCTTGTTCATAATTTTAGATAGTATGCTGATTCTTTAGAAATTAATGAGAAGAGCAAGACAAAAGAGAGAGTAGGCCTTTATATTTGTAGAGTTTCTTCTAATATCAGTCTTGCTTGTTGCGAAACTATCGAGTGTAAAGAATTATCTTTCATATCACACATTATAAATACGCTTCCTTATAATGCTGCTGCATAATTTTTAGCAAGCTCTTGTTGGTGGACCAGCATTACCGAGACGTGATCGAAGACAAAGCAGTTCCTTATTTTTGATATCCACCAATCGCGAACTTGTGAAATTGCCGAATATAAAGGGTAAATTTCTTTCATGGCAGTTGTTTAATGATGTTTGATTTGGTTTAAGATGCTCTGTATTCAGTCTATTGTACATACATTCAAGTGGCAATAGGTGGTATTCTTTGAAATGCCTTTATGTGAATGATATAATTTTAGATACCGAACCTGCCGCACGAGAGGAGTTGTTTATCCAGAAACTGCGTCAGTGTGCGGTCGTTTTTGATTTTGCTGTAGACCCATTATCGGATTTGAAATATAAGGAAGTTTGTTTTATATTTTGTGCTGTAGGGTTTTTTTTTAAAAAATATGTTTTTTTTTTCAAAGATTAAAAGCTATTCTGGTTTTGTAATGGATGTTTATTTTTATATGTCATCAATTGTGTAATTTTAAAACTTCGATTGGAATTTTGATTTTGACTTTTTATGCAGGTGAAACGAACAACTTTGAATGAATTGACGGATTATATTCTTAATTGTCAAAATGTTATTACCGAAGCCATATATCCGGAAGTTGTAAGCATGGTAAACTTTTCCTTCAGTATACTGTATAGTGCATATACATCTTTCATATATCTTTCATATATTTCATATATCATATACATTTTTCTTTCGTATACATCGTATACATATATCTTTCAGTATACTGCACAGTTTTTTTCCCAAGTGCTAGTATTGCGTGAAATCTAAACAGCAAAACATATAGGAAACAGTCTTTCCCGCTTTTTGACATTTTCTCATGAAACTACATCATCGATGCCTCTTTTCCTGCGAAACTGTCTCAAGATATATGAATCTCTTCATGATAAAAATATGCTGACTTTATGTTCGTCTGAGGTCATAAGTTTCGAATTGGGCTGTTAATTCCTCATATAATAGATAGAATTTCTATTCAAGAGATGCGAAAATTTATTACCACAGATAAAATTATTTATTCTACCTGATAAATGTTATATTTTAGCTCAGCTGTAATCTTTTCCGCGTTTTATCTCCACCATCTAATCCAACGGGTGCCGAATTTGATCCAGATGAGGATGAACCCACATTAGAAGCTGCTTGGCCTCATTTGCAGGTTTTTTTATAGATGTTTAGAGCTAAAGACCAGTACGTAAAGATCAGTAAAGATCACGAAAGTATTAAGAGAAAAGTTTCCAAATTGTTTTCATAGTATTTAGTTCATCATAGTTTATCCCAGCTTAATGGTAAAATAGTTCATACTTTTGCAATGAAGGAATATAATAGTGCTTTAATTACTGAGCCAAATCTCTCCAAAAGAATCGAAGTATAGGATTGGTTCACAGTTATTTGTTTCAAATAAAAAAGCAAGAGCAAGAAATTCTATTGATTGATAGCTGGTTTTTCCTTCATAAATTGCTAGAACCATTATGAATACCTGTGAATCAAACATTTGCGATGAAAATCAGTAATGTTCTTTGGAAAGTTATTCATATTGCAGTTAGTATATGAATTTTTCTTACGTTTTCTGGAATCAACAGATTTTCAACCAGGTATCGCAAAACGTTATATTGACCAAAAATTTGTCTTAAAGGTATAAATTTTGTGTTGTTTAGGTACACATTGCTGGGGTGGGAAGTACTAGCATAAAAATTATTTAGAATGTTCGCTGTGTTGTTTTTACTTCCTGTTTAGGATGCTGAGTTAATATCCAATCATCTGTTGTTTAAATTTCAAATATTATTGTAAAGCATTCTAGATTTAAAAAAAAAGGAAAAAAAAAAGGAAAAAAAACATTCTAAATATGCTGTTTCATTCGTGTTTTAGCTTATCGAACTATCTGATAGCGAAGATCCAAGGGAGCGTGATTTCTTAAAGACGACACTTCATCGCATCTATGGCAAATTTCTGGGTCTTAGGGCTTATATGAGGAAGCATATAAATAATATATTTTATACGTTCATTTATGAAACTGAACGACATAATGGTATTGCCGAACTTTTGGAAATTCTTGGCAGTATTATCAATGGATTTGCATTACCGCTAAAAGAGGAACATAAAACATTCCTCCTTCGTGTTCTTATACCACTCCACAAAGTAATTTTTTTTTTTTTTTTGTTAAAGAACTGCTCATTATTATATCTTCTAAGACATTTACCCCGGAAACTTTATTCTTTTCCGTCAAAAATATTATCTGCATTTGATATTTAATGTGTAATGATGCTTAGGAAGAAGTAATTTAAAAGTTCTGGTCTTTTTATTCTTTGCAGTTAGTATCGTTTAAAAGTCATATCTAGTTTTTGAAATAACTGTTTATCATATTTACATATTCTCACTATTTTAGGTAAAATCTCTTTCTGTATATCACCCACAGTTGGCATATTGTGTAGTTCAGTTCCTGGAAAAAGATCCTATTCTTACAGAACCGGTCATCTTATCTTTACTCAAATTCTGGCCTAAAGTTCATAGCCCAAAAGAGGTTTGTGACTTGACAAGTATCATAAACCCATTTATAACATCAAGAGAGTTAGAGCTTTTTTTTTCAGCAACACAGAAATATTTGTTTCCGTAAGGGTGGCTGATTAATATTCATTTTGTAGGTAATGTTTTTAAATGAGTTCGAAGAGATCTTGGATGTTATTGAGCCAGCTGAATTTCAAAAGGTGATGGTACCGCTTTTTCAGCAGTTGGCAAGATGTGTTTCTTCGCCACATTTTCAGGTTAATGCAACCTTTATATATTACAAAGAGTGGCGATCGATTAAGGTTGTCGGCTCACAGAATATCAACATACGTAGGAACAGTAAAAATAAAAGATTTTGATGATTCGTTATGTCATGAGAAGTGCATTACGCTTTCTTAGAAAATCTAGATTGTAATTTTTGTTTTAGGTAGCCGAAAGAGCGCTTTATTATTGGAACAACGAATATATCATGTCGCTAATTAGTGACAATGCTGCTGTGATCTTACCAATCATGTTTCCGGCGCTCTATCGAAATTCGAAAAACCACTGGAATAAGTAAACTATTTTTTCTCTTTTTATATAGAAATTACATCTTTTCTTTATTCAGACGTATAAAAAAGGCAGTGGATAGGAAATAGTTATCTTATTAAAATCTTTATTAAAACATCCTTTATATGCATATATATATATATATATATATATATAGATAGATAGATAGATAGATAGATAGAGAAAGAGAGAGATAGATAGATATCTGTTTCAGAACAATTCATGGACTTATTTATAATGCGCTCAAATTATTTATGGAAATTAATCAGAGGCTTTTCGATGAGTGTTCCCAAAACTTTAATCGTGAACACGAGGACGAAAATGCTAAATTGAAAGAAAAGCTGTCGAAATGGGAAATGGTCGAAAGAAAAGCCCGTCAAAACCCACAGGTCTGATGAATATCTTCTACATCATAAGGTTTTATCAAAAAAAAATTGTATTAGTATTTGATATTAGGTATCCTTCGTATGCTTGGCATTCCTTATCAGTTTACTAAATGAGAATATTTCAGTTCTCCGAAGTTAGCCAACAGCTGCAAAACACTTGTAGTTCACTAGCACAGCTTTCGATTAATGGAAATGAAGGGATCGAACCAGTGGATCCAACAAAAATCAAACAGCAGGCAGCTCGATATGTGCGTTTGTTGTGCTTGTAAATTAATTTTGTTCTTTTGAAGGATTTATTGAATTTTTCATAAAAAAAAGTTATTTTACTTTAGGCAATGGACTATGCCCAGGAAAGGCCTTTAGCACATCGAAAGAGCGACCTGCCGCATGATCCAAACACTGATCGAGCGTTGGATGAACATCGACGACATGATCCATATTTGCCTACCGTACCACATGAGTAAACTCAAAGTGTTTACTTGCATAGGCGATATTTAGGATGGATTTTTAATGAGCTGGAGAAGACTAACGACAACGGAAGCTTACATCGTCAATTGCTCGGATGTTCGATGATATTCTCGATGTTTTTGAAATGTGACCATACGACTGTTATAGCTACTCCTTTTTTTTCTTTTTCAAAATCTGTCACAGTCCATTGCGTCCAATGTGATATCGTAATCAGATGCTAGCATTTCAAAGCAAGAAGATTCCTGCATGTCTTAGTTTGCATGGTATGTATAATTTGGTTTCTGTAGCATCTTAGACATTCCATTTATACTTTATCCCCAAATTTATCCACGACATTCTTTTGGTTTTTCGAAGCTTATAATTTACTGTTTATCTTACGTCTTGTTAAAAGATTTGAAATTTACCGCTATTCCGAAAATAAGCATTTTTCAGTTTTGAGTTTTCATTTTTTTGTATTTTCGATGCATCTCGTTCATGCACACGCTTTATCCTCAAATCACCAGAATAGTTTGTAATTAGAAACGACATATTTTTCATCGAATATATTATCTCTTAGCAAGTTTTTATATGATTGTCCTATGCTGCTATTGGTAAAAATCATCTGGAAAGTGCTGATGTAGGCTAAATTTTCCTCATGTTAATTAATTTCGTTCATCATAAGGCTTAATACTGTTTACTGTTGTAAACAACAATGCATTCAGCGCTGCATGTATGGCGATTATTGTGCATTAAAAGGATTACAAAGATAGCTGGGAAGTAGTACGGATCATACGGAAAACTTTTTGCTAAATAAGTGTTGAACATTTATTACATGAAGTTTTGTCCATTGTTGTCATTGTTGATATTTGTTATTACAATTATTTATTATTATTATTATTATTATTATTATTATTATTATTATTATTATTATTATTATTACTATTATTATCATTATTATCACTATTATTATTATTATTATTATTATTATTATTATTATTATTATTATTATTATTATTATTATTATATTATTATTATTATTATTATTATTATTATTATTATTACTATTATTATCATTATTATTATTTTATTACTATTATTATTATTATTAATTATTACTATTGTTTTTCTGAAGCTTTGTTAATTTTTTCGTGTTTGAGGACAGAATTCTGAAATGTTTTCAAGCTCTGTGATTTCTCTCAAATCACTGCATGCATAAGTTGAACAATTGACATTTACGCTATGTCATCTTCCACCAGCATAGCCCTTTTATAATTCTGTTTTGTCGATTCTGTAAATCGGAATATTGCGGTATTTTTCATTCAAAATTTCATTTGTTAATGATTTTTCATTAAATTTATTATCAGTTATAGGTTTTAATTTTGTTTCAACTATATTGCAGGAATGTAGAAGATTCATTCATGTTTGTCGGTGAGAGTAATGTTGATGATCTGTTTTACTATGACAGATTACGAAATTTGTCATTGAGTTTAGAATAGCAGTCAAATTTTAAACTTTTTGTTTACTACAATTTATGCATCGTATAGGAGAAGAAATACTGTAATGGAAATAAAACTTCGTAGAAATGTATAAAAAGTTGATTTTTGAATTATTCTAAGAAATTAAAGCATTTAGTGATATGAGCCGTACAAATATGGCGGATGTTTAAATTGAATGTCGTGTTATGTAAACTACTATGTAAACATGTTTTCATTTGTATATTTCTCAATTTTTTTTTTTTTTAATATGCTAACATTTAATAAATTGGTAATAATTTCTATTTTATATCATTGCTCTGTTATCGAAGTTAACGAAGAAAAGATTAAGCTTTAGCGTGAAGTGTATAGGTTGTTCTGGCTGGTTTTTTTTTTTTTACTTAGTTTTCATAATTTATTATTTCAGCATTCCAATTGTATCTAACAACTTTATGGAGGACATATGGCTATACGCCATGTCATAATATGTATATTTTCATCACTTTATGCTGCAATATCCTTTTTTTCCTTTTTAAATTATTTTTTAGATATAATTATGCTATCGATATCAGGGTAACTTTCAAATGACTCTGAAAGTTACCCTATCAATACCTGATGTCGTTAGATACAATTGGAATCCTGGAAAATGCTGAAATCGTTGGAATTTTGTTTGAAAAAAAGTTGGTTTCTTTCTTCCAACGGTAAATAATTCCGTTCCTTATGGATCTTGGATCTTTAGCAGCATAATTCATATATATATATATATATGCGCATATGTTAGCAACATTCAGTCTAAAAAAAAAATTGAATTGCAAATTAGTGCAATTAACTTATCCATTGATTGTCTAATTTATTTGATCTGTTAAACTAATGATTTCCAATTCAGATCATAATATATAGATTACTTTGATTTATTTATTCATACCAAAAATTGCAACAAAATTTAATCATGATAAATTTTATTAGTTTCAAAATAAATTTAAATTTAAATTAAAATTTCTAGCATATTAGTTAAACCTGGAGTAATATTATAAGGTAGACGGTAAAGCTTCAAATGATGAGAAACCGGAATGTTATTTTAAAAAAAGTAGTTCATTATTGTTTCATGCTGATCACTGTAACCTTACATTGGCCGATCACATCTGATCATATTGCAGTTATTGCAGACTATTGCAGTTTGCAATTATTATGCGCTAAAGTTTTTTTTCCAATGATATTCAATGTTCATAGGAAATTGTTCAGAAATTTATAACAAATTATTTTGGAATTTTACTTCAATTAATATCACAATTGATTTCCATTAAAAAATTTCAGGTAAATTACTCATTTACAACATTTTTCAGCATATTTTAAAATTCAACTTTTTTTTCTTCATCTTAAAAGGACATTATGTATATTGCAGCACTACAATAGATTTAATAATTAGACGCAGAAGTACACGTAGCGTAGAAGATGATAACGTAAAAAAATACGACAAAAATCAACTCAACAATAAAAGCAGTAAATTGAGCATTTGTTACAGAATGAGGATTCATTAATAATTGATTACAGTGATAAGAAAAAAAGCAGTATGTACAGATATTATGTTATCAATTAAAGTTGTTTCTTCTTTCCGGATTTATTCCCAATTGACTGAATTCCTGATTCCTCAGTCGTCCTATTTTTCAGTTTTGAAATTTATCACTTATTTGAGCAATTTCATATATCACATTTGTTAATATTCTCTCTCATCTTTGTTTTCATATCAATCGTTCCGTTTCTATGGCCAGATAATTCTTCAGATTTTCTGATCCATTCGAAAAGTGTGATTTTATTCTGTCATTCCTGCATGATGATTCCCTACTCACTGCACTGCAATAAGTATCATCATTTAAACAGTCTTTCGGAATATACCTATGCTAAGTATAACACGTCTAGAAATGTTCTCATCATATTAATATAAACTTTATAATATTCATATTAACATAGCAATATTATCTTTATTTTTATCACTTATAAATGAAATGATATCAATCTTTTCAATTCGTAAAAATAAGTTGGATCAGTAAAGTAATCATTGAATGATATATCAGTTACGGCACATCAATTTAGCTAAGAACTGAAATAACTCTTAACTGATCTCTTTATGGTCAAATTTAATTGTTCGCTTCATAATTAAACTTAACTGATCTTTTTATGATCAAATTTAAGCGATCACTTTATGATCGAATTCAATTGATTGCTTGATGATCAAATTTAATTGGCCTTTTTATAATCAAGTTTAACCGATCTCTTTATTATCGAATTCAGTTGATCGCTTTATGATCAAATTTTAATTAATCGCTTCATGATCAAACTTAAATGATCTTCAATGATCAAGGTACCAATGCTAAAAATGAGTATATTGAAGTAATAATTAGGAAAAAATATTTTACCAAGCAAAGTTATATGAATTAATAGAACGGTGTATGAATGATTTACGATGCATCAGGCTAATGCGGGAAACTGTTGAGCCAATGGCATTAAATGAAACACTAAAACGAGGCATATCTCCTCGAGTTGTTTTCTTTCTTGTTAGCCAGAAAAACAGTAATGGATTCCAAATAACTGTGGACATTGCTATCACATGAGCCACTAGGGGCCAGAAAAATGGTTGTTTCAGGAGGAACTGTGGCTCCAATTCTAAAAAATCAAAAAAAATAATTACTGTATCTCTCATCTCAATCTCTTTCTCTCTGCTTAGTTTTTATCAAAAAGCATATGTAAATATATTCTTTAAAATGAAAATTGTCTCGTCAGTATCAGTAAGATTAGATTAGCATGATCAACATATAAACGATACATGATAAAGGATTATCAAAAAAAGGTGTAAAATCGTCAAAATTTTATTTTCATTTTTAAATTGTTAAAAATTTTCGCGAAACTTTTAAAATTTTTTATTTTCAGTTTTAAAACTTTCGAAATTTTTCTTAAAACTTAGAACATACGGAAATCTTTGAGCACATTAACGATTGTAAGTGGTAGCCAACATCCGATAAATGCTATTACCATAGCGATAAGTATGTAATTAATCTATAAAATATAAATACACATGATAATCAGTGATTGAATGACTGATAATAATAATGATAACTGATGCTAAGAAAAATCATCCTGCAAAAATACTTACTTTTCTAAAACAATCATTTAACCTTAGTTTTCCATTCAAAATTCAAAATTTGAATCTCCTATCAATCTATAAAATATATTAATGATAAATTTACAAAGTTAAACTGTCCAAAGTTTAGTAAATTACTTTCCACAGGATCCTATAAAAATGATTCATCATTGTATTTGGTTTTTGTAAATATTCATTCTTTGGCATAAAATTTGGTTTTAACAAAATTTCAGGTCAAATAAAACCATCTCTTTTTCAAGCACTGATGTTTTTAGTAATGATAAATGATTTTAACGAAATGTTCCTGAAATTTTCCGAATGATTTTGAATGAACTTTAAAAAGTATTAAAAGTAAAAAAGAATTAAAATTTTTCCATACTGCACTTACTCGTTTCCTTTGATTTATTGCCTTTTCACGTTGAGCAATTGATAAGCTTTTAGAGAACTGTACATTTCGAATAATCATATCACTGGCTACCTTTTCAAATATTCGAGCATAACAATACGTTATAATTGTTAATGGGATAACAAACTAAATTAATTTTAATATAACTTTAAAAAAGCAAGAAAAACAAATATAAAAGCATACTGATAAAACAAAGTGAAAAAATGAGCATTAATTGGAGCAGCAAAAATAATTTTGGATGATGAAAAATAAATTTTGAATTTTTCATAATAAAAATACTGTAATTTTGATGAGACTAGAATTTTTCATAAAGGGAATTTCCCATAATAAAAATATTGTGATTTCGAAAAATTTAAATTTTTCTGCAAATTTTGATCAAATTTGAATTTTTCAGGAAGGAAGTATCGTTATTTCGATCAAGTTTGCAACCAAAATTGAGATCAGATTAAACTCTTACACTTTCTGTCAAATTTTGACTGAGCTAAAATTTACCTGTAACAGAACAACAGCTGATCCATATAAACGTCGTGGTGTTTCACCGTTCCAGTTAATTTCGTCACAAAAAAGACCACAAAATGGTGTAGCATTGTATGGTACATAATGTGCACCATCAACAAGTTCATAGCTCATAAGATACGGTATATTGATCATCGTACTAATTACCCAAATAAAAGTGGTAACTAGGCTTGCTTGACCTACTGATATAGGCGCTCGAATTGGTCCCATAATATGGACAAATTTATCAATTGCTATAGCTGTTAGACTCCAGCTGAAATTTGAAAAAAAAATTTATCTTTCATTATGACTAATTCAAGAGAAAAAGTTTGAATTCGGTACCGTATGAAAAAAATACAATCATCCGTTTACTGCACTTCAAATCTGTTACATTTTATAACTTATTTTATAACTCAAATATTTTTAATATTTAATATTATACCGATCAATTAAACCTCGATATTTAATACTATATCGATTATCTAAATTATTTAGATCGATTACTTAGGTAACAATATTTAATACTGCATCGATCACTTAGATTACGATATTTAATACAATATGGATCATTTACATTACGATCATTTTCTTATCGCTGAATGTTCAGATGTAGCGGAAACTTGCCGTATCATCTTAATGATTCCCTTTTGAAAGATAAAAGAGTTCGATTTTTTGCGTAATAACCGACTATTTTATCAGTTCAAAGCAATCATTACTAAAATAATTCTTACAAGTAAAGTTATCATCCCAACATTCTATATTCGTACTGAAAAGTATAAAACAAGGAGAGAAGTTATCTTGGAAAAAAAAAAAAAAAACTAAACTAAGTTATTCTTATGACTTAATCCTGATCGATTAAGCAGTTTTAACTGATTGCTCTAATTGATAACAATAAGTCATGCCTTGTTCTGATTTTCAATAATGAACCAAAATGAGTAGAGTTAGGTACCCGAAATGGATACAGTTGGGAATGAAACTTATTGCAACGCTAATTTACCTTGTCCATATTTACCTAAAGAGATGTTAAAATTAAATTATGTGGAAGTAATATAATAATTTTCGATTATTTCTATTGCATATGTGATTTTTTTTTCGTTATCACTGAAGACTAACAACAATTGTTATCCATTCACTGATAAACTGATAACAATTAATTCTTTATCATCTGGAATGATTGTATATGAACTTAGTATGCACTTAACAAACAGTAAATATCTCATGTATATCTGAAATGACGACATTTGTGGAAGAGCTATTCAAGTGTTAATTAAATGCATTTTATTAATTGCCAATTTTATTTCATTACCGTTACATTTCCTTTATCTTGAAATAAAAACACTATCTTCCAAAAGTGTTAGTGATTTAAAATGGACAGCTTCAGTCTAATTTGGGCCCATATCCTGATCACTTAAATGCAACATTTCTATACGACAATTTTCAACAACAGAAATGAGTTATCAATTTTGCTAATTCTTCCTTTACGCCAAAGAATCAAGCAGAAACTGATTGATTTTAGGAAAAAAGATTTGAGAAGATGCAAATTCGATCTGCAGAAATTGATCAGCGGTAATTGTTGATTGATTCCCACATTTTAACAGTAGAATAGGAATCTGTGCATGAATTATATTAAAGTTGTAGGGATTCATCATTTTCTCAAGATTATTCTCGAAATTCATTAGAAATTTCAAAATCACTTACCCATATGATTACCCATCTTCAATATTTCTCCTCTCAAATCCCTATTTATCTTCAATATTTCAAAGCAAATTTCAATCCTTTTGCCCAAACTCTTAACCATCTTCAATAAAGGATTCACTTCAATAATGCTTCATGCTACAAACAGTTATTCAATCCCTTCTTTTCATTCTTTTTGCAGTACACCAATAATTTATTACATCTGAGAATTTTAAAACATGTATTTAAAAGATTGCTATGATAACCTAAAAACCTTTGAAGTTTTTTTGAAATTAAATAATACAAGAAAAAAGAAAAATAAACCAACTTACCTGGTCACGAAAACAGAGCATGAATTTGACAATGGCATTAAACGACACATCAATGAACCAAATGTCCAGTTCTTTGTTAATGCATACCACGGTGTTACGGGAATTGCGGTAACACAAAGTAATATATCAGTCATGATTAAATTGAGCAAAAAAATATTTCGAGCTGAACGAAGTCGTCGATTTTTCATAAATGCAATTAGCACACCGCCATTACCAATAATACCAGTAAACATGAGAAGACCATAAAGGAACGAAAAGAGCACCTCAATGGTCAGCCATCTGTAGTACTTAATTAATTGATTAATTGTTGTTGATTATGTTAAATTATTTCTAATAAATAATTAGTTGATTTAATGTTCCATTACTTCTGTTTTTTTTTTTTTTTTTTAAAGGAAATTTGTTAAAGCTTTTTCAAAGAAAAGTAAAGCAATCAATTTAATCTTTCATTTTCTCGGAGGAAGTAAAAGAAATCATCTCCACATTTTTTATTTAAAAAAAGAAAAGCAAAAAACCCTACTAGTTTCATTTGTTAAATTTTTATTGTGAAAGTAAAACAATTAATAATCTTTTTTTTCATTCTTTGAATTTCTTTTCGTGAAAAAAACGAGATAACTAATTAATCGTTGATTTATTATCAATTTTCGGAAAAAATAAAGGGAAAGAAAAAGACGAAAAGAAGTCGTTGAAATATGAAAGGGAATTGGCTTAGTTAAATGACTGAGGAAAAAGTTTTTGCAAAAAAAAATGTAGTTATTAAATTCAAATTTGTACCACCAGCTATCACCATCCATAAAAAATTTAATTTACCCTTCTCTAAAAAAGCATTTGGCTGAGATTTAAGTGACGAAAAAAAGTATCATTAAGGATTTCAGTTTGCCTCGGATAACAATTTTTTTTTCTGAACTTATTATAGTTTTTTAAAAATTTAATTTCGAAATTTTTTTTTTATTTTAAATTAATCAATCTTACCGATCAAAGTTAATCAATTTTGGGTCAAAAAAAAGAAAAAACAACAGAAGGGATTTGCTCAACTGAATGCAAAATGCAATTCTTTTATGTCAATTAGTTAATTACTAATATCGAATACCATTTATTAGCATTTCAAGAACAGGAATGTTATTTCGGCGTAAAATTTAATTATTGCTTAGCTAATTTAAGTGCTAATTAATTAGAGCTAATTATCGATTATCGATTATCTACAAGGATGGTTGAGTGAGAAAGAAATTATAGGAAATAGATAAATTGAATTATTTTTGTCATCAAGTGTTTCATAAACTAATTCGTCAACATCTTTTTATTGTTTTTTTTTCTCCGGTAATAAAAACATCATCTGATCATTAACATCTTATTGTTACAGACAAAATTTTGACAGATAGTGTAATAGCTACTACTGACAGGTAAATATTTTCAATTAATGATAAGTAACAAATGTTGCTTCTTTCATTTATCATTTAAAAAAAAATGAATGAAAGAAACAATCATAAGTGAAATGATGATTTTTTCATTCGCCAATCATATTTAGTATATGCATTCAAATTTAGTTTCACATTTAATCTAATGAATGATTCCAAATAGTCTAGAAAGATTTGTCCCAGTTAGTTTATATGGTCATTGATCCTCTTATCTAATTAATTCAAACTAATTTATCATTTTCATGGGTTTTACATGTAATATAAACTTTGTAATGCAAAAGTTTTGTAATTGCAAAAATTTTTTCCTAAATTGTTAAGCATGTTTTTAATTTAATGTTTTTCATTAAGCCTATGCTGATCTACTATCCTAAATGCATATAATACTTTACTGATTAAGCAATTACAAATGATAATTACCTTGTCGGTTCCAAAACTCTTGGATCTTTTGATATTATTGAGACAATGTGTTAATCAAATCTTAGTTTGTGAAAATGTCTATGAACATATGTCTATGAACATGCCATTAATCATCTATTGATCAGTTGTTCCATGAAAGAATCGAATGAAAGAATGAACGATGAAATCCTTCATCTTCTTCACTCATTATTTAAATTTATCAATTGAGGCAAAGAGTAAATCAAGCGTTAAATTTGGGCAAACTTATTCAAATCGTTGATATTTGTACTTTTTGCATTGCAGAAAAGAAAATGCTAATTAAGAAAAAGACGTCAAATGTCTATGATAAACTAAAGTTAAAAAAATTTCAACAAGAAATTTGCTAAATTATAGAAAAGAAAAAAGAAAAAATAAACTCATCAAAAATTTCTCATGAAACAAAAACAAATTAGATAAAGATTAAATCTAGACAAAGAACAAACGTCAACTTGCAACCTGATTAACTATTTGATTTAAACGAACACATACATAGAAAGGTAATTGTCATACAATTCAGGGCAAAAGAAAATGGTAAAGTGGCTTGAATAAAAGTAAAAATTCCTCTTTCAAAAAAATCAAGCACTGTTCAAGCTAATTAGTGTTTAGCTAAATTCTTAATTCATATTTAATTAAATTCCTGATTCAACTTAATACATTCACACCGATCATAGTAATCTTATTATTCCGATTAATGAATGTATGACATAACCATAACAATTTGCACCATTATTATTAAAGTAACTTTATCTACTACAGTAATCTTATGATTCCGATCATCAATGAATGTGTAATATAACGTAACAGTTTGCGCTATTATTCGAGCTTCGGTGTATTTATTTGCTAAATAAATTGTTCATGGAAATTGTGACAATACTTAAAAGTTATAATATCGGAATTATTGAAATAAGATAAGGTAAGATTTCGTTGTCCTTGTTGGAAGAATACCGGAATAACTTAAGCAAAACAATAATAGCACTTTTTCAATCGGTAATATTTTGCTGTTGCAAAGAATACCGGAATTACCCCCTCCCCCCCAAAAAAAAAAAGAAAAATAACCGGTAATACCCTTTTGTTGTTTTTTTTTCATTTGACAATAATAGTTGACATTTTTCTTTTTCTTTGCGTAACAATTAATTCAGCAGAAATATTTTCAAGCCTTTTTTTCTGCCCCATAAAAAAAACGAAAGGCTATGCCATTTAGTGTGAAAAATGTTTGAACAATGAAATTAGTAAGCAAGTCCAAGTATATCAGATATTACTTTCCACATTCATCAGTATATCTCAGACAGTCGCTCCGATTTATCTTTTCTTATTCATTTAGCGATGCTAGAAAAAAGTGCTCAAGCGTGATGTTTCAATAAAAGCTTAGAATAATAAAAATCTTCAAATCAAAAAAAAAAGAAAAAAACATACATCAGTTGGGTAATTAAAATTTACAAAATTAATTTTCCTTCTTAATAAAAAATTATCAAATATTTTTTAAACACCAAAAATTTTATCATTTCTAATCACTGTTACCATAGAAAATCATAGAAAACATTTTCCGCTGCAATAAAATCAAATTTTGCAATAAAATTCAAGTAAGGAAATTTAATGAAGAAAAAAAAACAAACAAACATTGGCCTTATTTCAGTTCAATGAATCACATCATTAGGCAAACATTTTGCCTCAACAATTTATAGCAGTAAAAATTTTAGGAAATGAAGTTTATTTTTTACAAATAGCAAGCCTAACATTAAGCCAAAAAAAAAACCGAACGAATAAAATTAAACTGAAATGTTAAGGCTTTTTTAGGTCATATAAAAGTTTGTATTTTTTTTTAAAAAGACAAAACAATTCAATCAAAATAAATGGAAAAAACTATAACAATATTTTTAATGAGTTCTAAATGTATTTTCAGGTATGTTTACTTATTAGAAATACTCGGCTAATTTAATTACTTATTAGAAATCCTCGATTAATTTAATTACTTGTTATAAATCCTTGATTACTTTAATTATTTATTAGAAAAGCCAGGCTAATTCAATTACTTATTAGAAATGCCTGGCTAATTTAATTAACCATGCACTTATCATAATTCCAAGCAATTTTCCAATTGTTCAAATTAAATCTTTTATTTCTTATTTCAGTTATTAGACATTTAAAAATTAACATGCCATAATTTCAAACTGCTAAAATTATGCAAATATTTTCGTTACCCTCAAATTAGTCATAATTTATTGCTGCAATTTAATTTGTATTAATGAACCAATTTAATTCAGTACTTGTGCTAATTCAGTTTTTTTCATTGAAATTTCAAAATAAATTTGCCATTTTTTTAAAATTCATTTCAGTGGAAAATTTTTAAATTTTATTTTTTTCATTGGGAAATAAAATTAATGACACTTTTAACAAAATATAATGTAAAAAAAAATGAATGATGTCAACTTGAATTCCATTAAAATTTCATGGCCGTTTTTTTCTTCATTCTCTATCAATTTTGCCATGAAAAAATTTTTGAAAAAAATTTCACTAAATTTTAACTTGACATTTCAATTGTTCAATTTAATTTATCGATTCCTCTTCCCTTTTATTTTTCAATAAATACCGACAATTTTAATGTTTGAATCATTGGTAGGAAAAAGTGATTAAGAAAAAAATGATTTGAAATGAAAGTAGGAAGAATAAATCAAGTAAGTAAATTTTCAGTAAAAAAGTGCACCAACCAACCTTGTGATATCATTGATACCTCGAGCTGAAATTGCTTCAGCAATTTGCATGCATTTTGTGTCATCATCCATGCGCAATTGTCGTCGTTGATTTTTCTTTTTATTTTTATCTCCCTATATCTTTAATTAATCAAAATGAATTGAATGTATCAATTGTATTGGTTATTTACGAATAAAATTAGCAACAATGCATATATGTAAAAATCAGCATTTAGTAAGCCAAATATAATTTGCAGTATCAAAACCATAATATTACCAAGACTTAATTAATAATCTATTAATAAAAATTAATTTAGTGTAACAGCATTACTTTGCAATTGATACTGATAACAAATAACCATTTGATGCTAATAATTTTAGACGAAGTATTAATGATAGTTAGCAGTAGTGATGATGGTGGTGGCGGTGGTGGTGATGATGTGATAATGATCAGTTATGACAATAAAAAATGTTAATGACAATTTGGTGACAATTGCTAATAGCGATGATAGTAGTTGGTATTTTATGTTGCTAACAATAATAATCTTGCTAAAGGCGGAGTTAATTTTCTGCGCATAAAGGAAAAACGAAATGAAAAGAAGAAATGATTAGAAAAGCTGTTTTGAATAGAAATAATTTCTAAATCCAATATTGGTATGTACCAATCATTTACCAAAAAATCAAAAAATGATCGACGGATTTTTTTTTTGTGTGTAAAAAAAGTAATTTGCTGAAAAATAGTTTTTATTTTCCTTTCTTCACATTTATTCTCGGATCACTTAACCAAAGAAAAACTTTGTTGTCGCAAAAAAAGCAATCAATTAAAATCATAGAAAATTATCAGTTACCGTTGCCCGAACAACTTATCATATCATTCACTTATCAACATATATATATGCATATATGTTCTCTCAAGCTATACCACGATCATTCTTTTTCAGGTCCTTTGATAACATTTGAAGACAAAACTTACATCTGATCATTAAATAATATAATAGCATTGAAGATAGCTTGTCCCATAATCTGCACTACTTCCAATTCTTTTTACTAAACTTTTAATTGATTGAATTGAAATGATGAAAGTAATTTATAATTACTTTCAATAAAAAAATTCAAACACATTTGCAAATCGTAAGCAAATAAGATAAAAACAATATTAAATATTACTTTCAATTTCCAAGAATTCTATTTTAAAATTATTGTGTTTTATTTAACGGTTAGCAATTATTGCAAAGTTAGTAATCCAATAACTTTATAATGAAAAAAAAAAAAAGAAAAAGATTAAATTTTGCAGCCAATAGAAAAATATTAAATAAAATGTAAAATTTCCATAATCAGTAGAAAATGGAAAACAAAGAACAAATGTAATCTTTCTTTTTTTTTACTCAATACTTTTCAATAAAACGATTTGTAGCATTTATCAATTGAATAACTGACATTTTAAAATACTAGCAAATAGTTTCCAGAATGTAAAGAAAAGATTTTTGCCGCAATGCGGAAAATTGAAAAAGATGCGAAGTACGTGACATCTTTAAATGTTCCTTTAATTAATAATAATGATAAAATTTAATAAGTAAATAGCATAGATGAAAAGTAAAAAGGAAAAAAAAAAACTTACTGATTTTAAAATGAAAAATTTCTTTTTTTTAGATGAAAAATGAGAAGGGAAAAAATAGAAGAAATATGATATAGCCATTAATGTGATTTATATTTTACAAAAAAAAAAAAAAAATGTAATGTGAAATTGATATGATGAAATTGATATGATGATGATAATGAAATTAATGAGATGATAATAGTAATTCCACGCTCTCTCTCTCACTCTTCTCCCCTCTCTTTCTATCTTTTTCTCTCTCTCTCTCTTTATTTTCCTCTCTATTTCTCTCGCCTTCTCCCTTTCTTTTCCTCTTCCTCTCCCTTGTTCAAATAGAAACTGTTACGACAAACATATGATTGATCATTAATAATGATAATCATTGTTGTTGCATGTTAAAATATGTTTAAGCGGAAGAAAAAGCACAAACAAAAATTATTCCATTAATTGATTTTTGGTCGATAAAATTTTGACTTAAGATAAACAGCAATAAAGATAAGAATGAGTGATGGACGAATGAATGCTAAAATGATTTTTAAGTTAAAATTTTAAGCGTTTATAATGAAGAAACAATAAGACAGACTACCTTTGTCAGCATAATGAGATAGGACGCTGTATACATACAAAGTTACGGGCAATCAGCGATGTAACAGTCAGCGGAATGCGGCAGTCAGCGGAATGAGACAGTCAACGGGATGTGACAGTCAGCGGAATGTAACAGTCAGCGGGATGCGGTAGTCGGTGGAATGGGACAGTCAACGGAATGTGACAGTCAGCGGAATGTAACAGTCAGCGGAATGTGACTGTCATTTTAACGGATTAATTGCAAGTTTCTTCTATTTATTGGTACTATTTATGCTATTTATTAATTATCGATTGTAAATTTTTTTCCAGATAAATTTTGATAATATTAGTAATGATAAAATAAAAGTCGTTCTTTCCTAAATTTATTAAATTTGAATATTCATTGGAACTTATGATTAATAGCTAATTGATTAAGTTATTAATCAAGATTAAAAGTATTGTCAGATTGATTAATTATTGATCAAGAATAAAAGTATTTTAAATTAAAATGTAAAATGTAGGGAAACAAAAATTGAGAGATTTTGAAAGCAAGACAAATATTTTAACATTAAATAAGCTAAATCAAATTATGTATGGTAACCGGATAATTTTCATTCCTGAAATCAGATATCTGTTAAAAAAAAGAAAAAAAAATGGTATGACATTAATGTGCTTATCAAAAATGTTCTATGTACTAAAATGAACGTTTAATTTCATCTTTGAAATTGATCTTTAATTTTTATATTTTATTATTTGAAGGTATTTAATTGTCAAATGACAATTGTAATTTAGCATTATTTTGCACTTTAAAATATTAAGTTGGAAAAAAATTACACAGTACATGCACTTCCGTTTTCGTCTTCAATTCAACAAATTTTTCATTCTTTTCTTTCATTCAGTTTAAGCAATGCAAATAGTGGAAATGAATGGAAGAATGACAGATTGAAAAAATGAAAGAATGATGGAATGAACGAATGAATGAATGAGCAAAAATATCATTGAAAATTATTTATTTTTATCATCTTTTTTTTTTTTTCAAAAATAGCGAATAGAAGGAAAGATTTTTTGCCAATTAATCATTTAGCTTCTTTTTCAGCCTTTTCTACACTCAAAGCAATCAATGGGACCATTTGGTTTCACGACTATTTTGTCATGTTTTTTTGACATTTTGAAAATGTAACAATGAAAAGGAACGGACGAATCATTCGTATTATCTAATTAAATTAATTTATTCCAATATGTAATTATATGTATCCTATCACTATCCATATCACCAGATCAAGCAATTTCATTAGATAGAAATATATCCATTTTATATCAAACCTAATCAATCAATTCTATGTTGATTACTGGAAGTAACGAAGACAGGTATTTTCTTTTATCATGAAAAGTAAGATATCCCTTTTATTCTATTTTTTTTTTAACTACATTTACTTCTTTTATCATTACCGTCACTGATCTATATTACTTAATCAATCTATTTTTCCTATACCAAGAAGCATAGAGCGATAAAGTCAGTTTAGATCTTTTTGTCACAAACTTCTTATTATTATATCACTTATCGTATCACCTATCATTATATCACCTATTAGATCTATCATATCACCAAATTAACATCGATCTCATTGCGGTATTGAAAATTTATTGCGAAAGATAAATAAAGTATAACAGGACTACTGCTATATTTGTTAATAGCTTGAAAAACAATGCATTTATAAAAAAAAATATTCCAAACTTTTTTTTGGCTATTAAAAAATTTCTCTTTGCTAAACAACAAGACAGCAATAAAGAACTTCTTCTAACAAAACACATTCAAAAGCACTCTCCACACACTATGCGAATGATAATACATTGAGTAAGAAATCATAGTAACTTTTTTTTTACATAAAAGCATTTATAAATAATTGATAAAAAATTTTTCCCATTTAAAAAAAAAAATTCATTCTATTATGATAGGTGTAGGTAAAAGTTTCTTTGTAAATAAATCTTTTTATTGCTGCTCTATGAGAAATGAATGAAAGTTAATAAATCCCGAACTGATCGTTTCATTTGATAAACAAAAAAAAAATACGAAATATTCTTGTTTAAGAATTTCACCCTCTTTAAATCTTGAAGTTAGAAATGATTTAGATCCTTTTTTTTTCGCCCTTTGGAAACAGCCAATCCTTTCAGGATTCCAAAAATCCATTATTTATAGCATTTCAATAAATCAGTGCTAGCGTAAGATAGAGAAGAAAGCAGAAGGGAGGAAAGTAAAAGATCTTAAAACTTTTTTCTTCGTAGGCTTAAATCCATTTAGCTTAATTTATTGTATCCGAAAAAATAAAATGGAAGCACAGAAAAACTTATACTAAATATCCGGAAACAAATTTATTATATTATAAAAATATCTCATTTTGAATTTGATTGGATGATTTATACTATTAATCATTAATTTCACATATAAATTTGACCCTCAACTCTTAACGTCACATGTAGTTTTGACCATTAACTATTAACTTCACATATAGTTTGAAACGTAACATTACGTAACAGAAAAAAGAGAAAAAAATAAAAAATCAAAGTTTAACTGTTATAAAAAAAATTTTATATGTTATGTGCTGTTTATATTTGAAGATTAGGATAAGCACATGTTGAGCGTTCACTAGACAATCAAGTGGACATACTAGACTCAATTGAAATAACCGACAACAAGAAAACTGTTGCCAAATATGTGTGCTTATGTATTTGTGTACAAATATGTCCGAAATGTTATAACTTCTCTACTAATCAATAATTACTAGGATTATAATAGATATAAACTTGCCCACTCTCTCCCAAATAAAATAGTTAACATTCGGTGAAGAAAGTGTCATCGACTAAATGGAAATTTTCAGAATAGTGGAAAAAAAAACAATTGAATACATATTGAAACGAGCATCAGAAAATTCCATCGCAAACAATTCACATGATTGTTCCAAAAATTCACCTGACTTTTTTTTTCAACTCATTTTTATCAGCCTTAGCCTATAAGGCATAATCACAAACGAGCAACATTGATTGATTAGGATGGGCAAAAGAAACAATGAGCAATGTAGTGATCTTTTTGCCGTATTTGTCCAGGCTCTTACTTATTTAGGTATTTTGGCTCGATTAATTAGGGCAGGAGAAAAGGATGAATTGGTCAGTAGCGCAGCGCATTTCAAATTTTGCGCTCAAATTAATGAGCAGAGTCAAATAAAGATAATGTAGAGAAAATTGAATTGATTGAAGAAAATAATTCGCTACCATAGCAAATATTCTTTAGTTAATTTGAATTGATTGAAGAAAATAATTCGTTACCATAGCAAGTATTCTTTAGTTAACAAAAAAAAATTCATCCTAATTTAAATTCTTGAAATTAAATTTCACTAAACTTATTATGCAATCTTTTGATTACTAATACATAATAAAGCTTACTGTAATTAAAATATAATATATATATAGTTTACTATATATAATATAAACATTTAATATAGTTTACTCAATTACACTTAATACAGTTTTCTTCAGGAAAAAAACTCAGTTTTATATGTCAAAATAGCATAGTTAAATTAAATGGTCTAACGTGGCCAGTGTGGTCAATAATAGCTGAATTTGAATAGTTAATAATTTTTAATGATAATGAAATTCTTGGCTTATCATATGTGAATACATCTACAAAATATTCACAGTATGACCACATCATATGATCTTTATATAATCGCTTGTGAAGGTCTGGATATAACATCAAGATACCTTCGGTACATCGTTGAACAAAAAAAGCAATTCTTAAAATCTGAGAAATCTAATTAAAAGATAGTGCATAATTAGAAGTACGTACTGATCAGTAAGCTTATCATCATTAGATGCTAATTGATACATAATCAGGAAGCTTAAAATAAATATTGATACATTTCGAAATTGGACGAAATTAAGCCTAGCAAAATTGCAAGTTTAGAACTGAGCTCATTAAACTTTATAATTTTGCACAAAAAGTTGTCGACTTTGATTAAGCTTTCATTTTCTTTTTTAGCTAAGCCAATTAGTTCACTTCTAAAGTTCAACTTCTGCATCAAAATTTTGTTGACAAAAATGTTTATTAGACACACTTTTTTTTTCTTTTTTATTCTCTTTAATGTGTAGGTCGAAACCATCACATCTCTCAAATTAAGCATCTCAAACTGTCCGATCTGTTAAACAACGTTGAGCCTGGTTAATATTTGGATCGGAGACTGGGAATCCACGTGTTGTAGACAACTTTTGCTCGATTGTATGCTTTAATATTGTGAGAACATTCATTCGTACAAATTTCCTGAGCATTTTTTGACAGTTAATTTAACTGTTAAACGTTATCCAGAGGAAGTTGAAAAACTTCGGTCTAAGCAATTAGCAAAAAAAACAAAGTTATTATGGATAATACATTAATGATAAGGATGGTATATTGAACTGAAAAATAAACATTTAATGTTAAAGTTTATCTTGTGTTAAATTTAGAAATTAATTTACTCATCACCATATTTTTACAATCTTTCTTGCTTTTACATTAAAGTAATTGAAGCAAAGACTTGGCCATATTACATGGCCATGCAAACAATCAATCTTTATTTTTAGTACAGTGAATAAAAAAAAATCCCAATTTGAAAGAGCAATTGTTTTTCGAATCGATCGCGTGTTCACATTTCTCCTCAACTCCTGAAAATAAATGATTCAATTTACTTTTTACTGCAAACAATCTGGAAATGTTATTTTGGAATTTTTCTGCAAAATTTTAATCGTTATATTTGTACTGCAAACAATCTGGAAAATTTTACACTGAAGAAGAAAAATTACTGAGAGTTACAGGTAGCATTGCAATATGTCAAAATTATGGCTCAAATTTTGACAGCATTAGAGCATATATTTAAATCTATGCTATTTTAATAAATATTTAAATGAAAGGAGATAAGAGAATTGAGTGTGCTATTAGACAGCCAAAATAATCATTACAATAAATCATTAAACTTGGGGTAATAAATAAAATAAATAAATCACTTTGGAATAAAATAAATCACTTTGGGGTAACACTGACGTAATCTAATTTATAATTGTTAATTATGTATGCACGTAATTGCTAGATAAGATGAGAGCTTTTTTGTTCACACATTAAAGTAATATTTGTTAATTAAAGAATAATTTTTACTTCCTAAATTTCAATTTTAATAAAGCACTACCCATTCCTGTCTAAGCATTTCAAATGACATCATTTTTCTAAATTTACAAAGAAAAAAAAGTTGGAAATTGAGCAGCAAGCTTATAAATCACATATCGCTCGCCGAATTAGAATTGAAAACTTGGTACATTTAAATTAGAGAATCAATTAACATTTCACAGTTGAAATTAAGCATACATCAAGCAGCTCTTGAAGTGGGATTCTACTCAATTATCATATTTATAGCAATTCTTTTGTATGGATTCATTCGCAATATTTCATCAGAAATTGCACCTGAAATTACAGCATTAATTAGCGTTAAAAACATGAAATTTTTATGCCGATAATATATCAGTTAGATTCATTTTAGGAATGAATTGTTTTATTAGTTTTTTGAGTTATAAATAAAGTAGGAGGCAAAGAAATTTCCCGGAATTCTTCTTCAAATCCTGCAAATCTAAGTGAATTAATATCGAGAAGAATGTTAAATCGCTTTTCGCCTATAAATAAGTCTTCTCTTGCTATAAGCTCTTTTTTTCTTGCACAACAAAATCAAATTTGTCAAGCAAAAAAAAAAGACAAATATTAATCATTTAATTATATTTTACAATCGCAAGTTAACATTGTTCATAGATTCGTTAGACCGCCCCATGAGAAAGCAAAGTTTTTTAAAATCAAAAAAAAACACATTACAATTGGTAATTTCGCTTTATTAGTTTCCCTATAAAAGATCAATTTCTATTTGTCAGTCATCGGAGCATTACTTTTTCAACAAATTCAGATTCATAGACTTCTTCAGACTACCCAATGGGAAAATAAAATTGTTTAAAACTAAAAAATACATTATAATTGGTAATTTTGTTTTATTAGTTTTTCTGCAAAGGATCAGATTCTATTCGTCAATCATAGGGTACTATTTTTCTGAAAGAATTCAAAATATGTTAAAAGAGATGAAAAAGTTTTTGCAATAAAATCAAATTTTTTAAGCAAAAAAAGCCAAGAAAAAAAAAGATGGGAATCAATAACTGGCTTAATTAAATTTGTATTTTATCAAATTATGCTTGACATGTATGGTTTTATCAAATTATTGAAAAATCCCCATTTATTTTAATCTAAATTTCATACTGCAAAACTGTTTTTACAAATTTCTGAATTAACACGCATATTTCATCACAATTCAATCGTATCACATGCTCACACATACATACAATATACTTATGTATTATTTATAAAGCTGTGTTTCAATATAATATCACTTACGTCATGTAAATCGATCATCATTCAATCGTATCACAATTCAATCGTATCACATGCTCACACATACATACAATATACTTATGTATTATTTATAAAGCTGTGTTTCAATACCTAATATCACTTACGTCATGTAAATCGATCATCATGGAATAGTGCGCTGTTTTGAGGAGCATTTTTTCAATAGTTGTTACGGTAAATTCGGACCGACATTTAAATTGTCGATTTTGTTGGTAAAGTTACGCGAGTGTTACAAGTAAACAACATAAAACTATAACTGAGTCTTCAACCATTCCATTTACATCTATATTTTAATAGATAATGAGTGGATTGACATTATATAACCAAACGATCATTGGAATTATAGTAAAGTTGATTCCGCATCAATGGAGGACATACTCAAGGTGTGATTCAGGAGGTACGATATGGAGTTGTACGAATTTTCGCAGCAGTTCTTATAAATAATTATATTAAAATTACAATCTATGGCAAGCTCCAGCGAATAACAACCGAATACTGCAGTAATTCTGATGTATTCAGGGTGCGATTCAAAAAACATGATATAAAACTTTACGGATAAAGTCTCCATATAAATTGAATGATTCCATTTTAAAAAAAAAAGAGGAATGTTTTTAAATTCTTAAAAAGAAAAACAAGAACTATCACAGTGCATTCGGTATTGAATCATTCCATAAGCCTGACTTCAAGCATACAACCACTTCGCTGCTATATAAGATGTGGTAATTTTGATGTATGAACTTCCCAGCTTTGAAGCATACTTGGACACCGCGTCGAAAAGTGATATTGGATAGATCAGCGATGACGTATCATTGTGAATCAAAGTTTCAGAAATAAACTGAAATAAACGAAGCATTTTGTGAAAAGAAAATTTTGCTTGTTTTTTTTAGTGTAATTTTTATATTTTTGCTCGTAATGTTTATTATCAATGTTGGTTCCCTTCATTCGAACATAAAAATGAAAATAAAAACGAATAATAGTAAAAGTGGAAATGAATCGCAATTAAGATATTTGAGGCACTCAGAAAACTATTAATATCATGGACCCATTGGTTGTTAATACATCGCAATATGTGTTTTCCTGGTGTATACAGAATATTCTGTGACAAAGCACATCTAAAGTATATTTACTAGTTCTTTTAACCTATCCTTTGATTTACTAGACATTTTCTCAGGTGATCCTGAAAAGATTAAGATCGAATGGTTAATACCAATATGTGATAAGTTAATAGTGTACCAATACCTCAATTACTATATCACATTCCAGTGATGCTGGAAAATCATTCAAAATCAGTTAGCAAAATTGAATAGATCGAAATAAGTCATGGTTGACAATCATTGTGTCATTATCTATGAAAAATTGAGTGTTTCTGCTAATATTAATGCTTAGTCCACGATAATTAGATGAGATAGTTCAATATATGGAACTTAAGTACAACCTAACCAAGAACTATTCATTACAGCACCATCACTACCAATCATACATCACCAGTTCCAGAACTATTCAATGTGCAGCGTAAAAACGCGCTACGCTAAAACAAAAAAAAAAAAAGAACGAAAATTTGGAAAGCGGCATCGTAGTGTATTATCAATTCTATAAATGTATTAAAAAAAATTTATAGCTGATGAATGACACCTTTACACCTTCCTGAAGTTTCAGTCGTCTTTCTGGCTCATAACTTACTTCAACTATTGTTTCAGTTGGCACTAAAACAATTTCGATTCAATGGAAAAATAGAAAAAAAATTGCTAACAAAGTATATATATTAACAAACTATGACATTTAACCAACGTAATATTTCAAAAATTATATCAGCATCAATATTTTCGGAACCATTTTCGATTTGAGCCAAAAGTGGAAAAAAAATTAGCCCATTTGACCGTAGCACATATCAATGGAGAGAAGTTCACATTCATTTGACCTTTCAAATTAGATTCAATAAAAAAACTTCTTAGCGTTAAGTGATTACCCAATATTGAATTAATTTAGTTGGCAATTCGCATCATTGTGGACTTGATTTTTTACCCCCCTATAGGCTCTTCATCATCATAATCCTCAAAGTGAATTTTTCATGAACTTTGATAAAATCGCACAATCTCATAATTAACGTAATTGAACTACTATGCTATGGGTATTACTGTATGCTTTTCGCACAATAAATTACCATGCTCATATTACAGTTCTATGATAAAGTGCAGTAAATAATGACCAACTATTGCTTCATTAATGATAAAAAAATAAAGAAAAGAAAAAAAAACACTAACATATTTACTATGTAGTCAATAGTTCCATTATTTTTTTAATTGCATTACTGAAATAAAAACGAACAGAAAGATGGAAAAAGAAGGACAATATGGTCCATTATTATCGAATGAGTTAAATCAACCAAATGTCTTAAATATTGTTATTAAAAGTGCAACAATGATTGAAATTCAATTCTATTTAATTTATTAACTGTCTGACCATAAGAAACAATTGCAAACAAGTTCCACTTTGAATTAGAAAAAAAAAATTAATGCAAGGAGAAATTGACAATTTAGAAAGAAAATCGAAAATAAAGCAATGGCAATGATTCATTTACGAGGATTGGGGCGTTTCTTTTTGAGAAATAATAAAAGATTCATATTTCTTTTAGGAGAAAAAAAAAATCAAAAACTATGATCAAATATCATTTAAAATTTAATGCTTATCATTCTAATCTCAATAACTTTTCCTCATGGTGATATGCTATTTTAAAATTGTATCAAATATCTTTTATTATTTGTGAAATACCATTAATTTTTCCATCTATGTAATTTAAGGCGTCCTTATCCCCTATTGTCTTATTTCCCTATCATTTTACCATAAAGTAACTTTTGCAACGAGATTAAATAATTTTAAAATTTCTTGGGATTGAGTAATTTTCAGTGTATTTGAGCGTGAAGCTGCATTAAATATTGTTAGGGCGGGAATTGAATTATTAGTGTTGGAGTTGACATTTTTAAGAGCGACCATTGCTGTGTTCATAGGTATGTGCGGTTGTTATGTCGATGTCGGTGTATGATTTCAGTATTGCCGTATCCGGTTGGATATCGGATAATGGCGTAATTTTTCTACAAGAACTATTTTTTTTCTTTATTTCAACAGAATTATTCTTTTTTTACTTCAATACAACTCCACATATTTATAGAGTTATTTAAGCTTATGATAGCCTAAAGTTTTTCTTTTTTTTTTTCAGTTTATAATTTTTTATCAACAGAATTTCTAGTCTTTTCTAAAAAAAATTTGTTGATTTTCTTGTTTTTTTTAATATTTACTTTGTTATTTCTTTTATTTAATCCTTAGATTTATCTTTTTTGATTTTTCTTTTCTGTTTTTTTTTTCTCTCATTAATTTATAATTTGATTAAGTGAGTTTGGTGCTTATTTTTTTGCTCTACAGATCTCCATTTCTCAAGCATTTTCTATGAGTTATTTATTCAACCATTTCCGAACATTCATTCGTCTTTTCTTATTTCCTGTATCGTTTAACCGTAGTCAATTCGATTATCACTATAATACTACCTATGCATGCAGTTACCTTGTTTTTCCATTCATCGTCCCTGACCTTTCCTGAAGTAGTGTTAAAGCTTTTCTTTCTGTTCACGTTTCTTGTCGTAATGTTTGACCTTTA
Source organism: Mansonella perstans (assembly GCA_037074765.1). Classification (NCBI taxonomy): domain Eukaryota; kingdom Metazoa; phylum Nematoda; class Chromadorea; order Rhabditida; family Onchocercidae; genus Mansonella; species Mansonella perstans. The sequence goes on from JBAMDO010000136.1 coordinate 65,150, forward strand.
CTTGTTTGACCTTTGCCTTCTCCTAGTTCCTTCGGAATGGAGGTTAATATTGATTTCAGTTATCTTCATTCTATTCGTTTGCATAATTGACATTGACTGTTTGATATTGTTTGTCATTTTGCATTTGCACAATCACTGAATTTGCATAGTTTCTGTTACTCGCAGTTTCAACGAAAAAATTAAAATTGATTGTTTGTTGTTACTTACAAGTTTTCGTTTTGTACCATGCAAATCATTAAAAATATCGAACCTCCCTTGATTATACGTCTGATGGATTACTTGAAAGAAAAAAAAAACAGGCACGATAACTAGTTGATTGGTCATACGAGTCAAATTTGTTATCCTGTGTGTTTTTTTTAATTCATCTTTTCGATAAATTGAATATTTCGAAAAGATAAACAGATGTAAGGTATCTTTTTTTTCTCATGATTGTGCTTGTGATAAGGCGAGATCATTTGGTACTCTTTTTTATTTCAGGATTTGAGTAGTAGTATTTTGTAATAGTTATTGTTGTGAAGTCGTATGATTGATTGGTAATGGCAGCTACTGAAAAAGAGAAAAGCATGCAGAACAATGATGGGTTCGATCTGATAAGCCATAGTGGTATATTTCATTTACCTGAACTTTTTTTTTTTAATAAGTCAGGTGTTGAGTAATTGAAGTCCTTAACAGAAATTTCATTTGGCGATTGAAGTTATATGTTGGCTTTCTTGTTTTTTTGTACAAGTACGAAGATGTGAATAGAAAATGTTAATGTTTGGGAGAATATATTGTCCGATACTAGGATGGTAGTATTGTTAAATAGCTTTACTTCCTACATTAATAGGATTCGTCAGACTTGCTAATGTTGCAGTTTCGACTGATGAATGGGATGCAAGAAAACAAGTGTATTTCAATGACGTCATTATGTGTAAGGTAGTCAGTTTCGTGAATGATATTAAGGATCGACAGAATTTGGAACTTTCTAGCATAATTATGAATGATTTGAGTTCGCGTGTTCCTTACATAAGCTGTAATAATGACAACAGTATTCTGGATATATATTTTACGGTATATCCTTTTGTTGTGTTTTTGTTTTTGTTATGTTTGTTATGTTCTACTCTTTTATTATTACTTATGGGAGTTCAGGTGCACGTGACTTGTATCATGTTTATGTTATTCTTGTGTTGGATAAATAGAAGACGTTGACTTCTTAGGTTCTTGGGTCAGGCTATTGTTTTTGCTATTAGTCGTTACTGTTACTTCAATTTTTGTGAAATCCCATAAATTCATCAAAAAAATTTTTTCTGATTTATTATTCCTTAGAGGGTCGAACCAGTAGTGAACATAAGTATTGCGGGCAACGATTTCAAGGCGACAGCATTAACCTCCAGTGTTCGACGTACCTGCGCGGACAATCCAATATGTCAGTCCAGTACTTGCATCCTCAAAATGCAGCATATTATAAAACGTTTCTCACGACAAATTCGTCGACTTCATATCGGTGGCATTTCGGATTTCGAGCGTCGACTAGGCTACATTCCAGATCATCAGGTATGAATTTGATTTTTTTTTTTTTGTAGTTGCTATTGTTGACTTCTACCGGCCATATTTCTTCTACTTTTTTTTTGGATATTAGCACCGAAAATTCGTTGTTTGTCTCTAATTATTTACATTAACTTGTTCAATGACTATCGAAGCACCAAGTAGTTCTTTCTTAGCTCCTCACATATATCTTCATCCAATGAGAATTAGAGCTCATGAAGGTTTGATGTAACAAACAAGAGGACAGGACCCATGCGGATAGCAGAATAGTTTCTTGAGTCAATCGGTAACGGACTTCCAATTTTTATGGTGTGTGGCCTACATTTATTATGTTCTGTAGTATTACCATATTTTAGAAATACTACGAAGGATTTTGAAGTATTTGTTCTTTCTGAGAGAGGCTTATCTCTTAAAAATTGTTGTTACAAGTTTATAAGGGATAGGTAAGGTGAGCGAGAAATACTCGTAAAGGACTACAGGATATTCAGTTAAGCAATAAAAAATTTGTTTTGTAATAAAATCAGGTGAAGTGGAATTTACAATAGCGACCTTTTAATGAAGATTTATTTTGGACAAAAACCAGAGAGAAGCATATGTCAAAACCTTAAAATTGTTTTATAAGTCGATTTTTGCTTATTTATTAATATTTACATGGGTGGACGGTTGTAAATGACACTGCCTCAAATGGGACATTCCTGGAGTGTTCGACGTTGCCTCCCGCCTCGTTTGGGTATTTCACTGTTCCGCTATCTACAACTTTCTTCTCAAGTCCCACTCAGCTCAGCTGCATGTGAGGATTGTTTTTACATTAACATTCATTTATTATTTGCAGCTTGTATTGAGTAGAGATCTGTGTGATGAATTCGATCGATTGAAAAATGTGGATTCGTTGGTTCTTCGCAATCTTTGCCTGATGTCTTCTGTAATCGAGTACTGTAAGTTCTCATCAAGGTCGCCATTCCATAGAATATTTATCGATTTCATCTTTGTACGCTAAAATTTATTGTTTTAGGGAGCAGCAATGAATGTGTTCTTAGCAATCGAATTTCTAGTCTTTGCTTCCATAGTATTTGGTTCGATCATGCCGAAGACATCGACAATTTTGTGGTGAGTTTCTTTTCTTCTTTATTTTTAGCATGGCTAAGTTTTAGCAATGAAGCGTGAAATCATAACAAAGACTTAGACACATAATGTTTTTGCCCTATTTGCTGTGGTTTGGGTTACATAAACTGAATTCATCCCATAACATGAGTAGAAATGGGTAACATCATATTAGGAATATATAAGTTTAAGCGACTTCCTAAATTTGGTGATGATAATTAATATTTCAGTCGATAATTTCTGGAAGCGTCAAAAAATTATATCTCTCAGATTGCAGCGGTAAAACGATTATGAATATAGGGGAACGGCTTCGTATCCATCCCAACAAACTTGATATGCTTTATATAGCCATCGATCATCGTACATTTCGTACTGTGGATCAGGCATATCAATTGTTTAGGGTGAGATATTCTTCTATTAAATAATATATTCATTATAACTTATAAATAAAAGAAAAAAAATTGTCTAACTATACAAAGGGAAGGGGACGAGAAGTTTGCAGTATAATCCTAAAGATTTTGCTTTTTAGGAAGTGTCTGAGTTAGTCAACAAATTGCATATTTGCGCCTGTTTCTCGCGTTTCGTCTGCCAACCTGGTTTTCGAATACTTGTAAATGTCATCTCTTTATTGCCCGAATTCCGGCAGATAACTACGGTAGAATTGGATTTAGGACCTTTGCGGAAGAATATGCGCACCTATGATCAATTCTTTGCTGGTGATTTATCTTTTGTTCTTTATTCCTGACATTATTATAATGATGTTATAATGGAATATTGTTGGACTAGCTTCTTATGATAATTCAGTCTATTTGGCGTGCAAAGTAGTTGCATATTTTGTTGAACATATAGTAAGCGAATCACTACATTTGTTTGCTACGATCAGCCTTCTTTACGACAAACAATGCTAAAATTTGGATACATTTAACTGTGTTATTAGAACATCGTACAGATTTTATATCTTTCAAGAACTAGTGCACAAAAGTCGGATCTATATTTCATATCAAAAGATTATATTAAATTAGTTATTTCAGGTCTACCTCAGATGTCACAGCTACGAGTGCTGCGTCTGTTCGGCTTTCCAATCAACTATGGTTGCATGGATCTTTGGAAGGCGATGTTGCGGTCTATTTCGCAATTATTGCAGATCACCGAATTTTCGGTGATCAATTTGCTAAGAAATATTAGGACTGATGAATTAAAGGATTTTTGCGAATCGCTGCCTGCCAATCTGAACACTTTTGCGCTTCATCACGTTCATCAATTGCAAGACAACCATTTCAGTCTTATTGCTCAGGTACCTTGTGACTTCTGCAAGAAATCTCAGCTACTTTATAAGTGCTTTTTGAATTATAAAGCATAATGCTCTCATTTTTATATATGATGATTCAAGGACATATTTTGGAGAAGATATCTTAATCTTATTGTAAAGATTTCTGAGATATAATGAGAAGTTCAACGATGAAATCTTTTATGGGCTTATTAACAGTTCAGTACATGTTAGGAAAAATGAAGTTTACAGCGTTGTCCTCGACTGGACACATTATATGTGCGTGACTTGCGTTCAGTAACATCAGAGGGCATAATGAAAGCTTTGATGGAATTCCGAATGTTGACTAAGATAGCAGTATGCCATTCGGGTCCAGTTACAAAGCAAGCCTACGAATTACTGGCCAATCGTGAAGCTATGCCGCATATCGAAGCAGTCATTCTGGGTGGTAACAGAGATCATCAGAGTGGTGGTCAGTGTTCGCTTTTATTAATATTGTTGGTAGAACATTTAAAAATGTGTGGCTAGAAATACTTATAAAAGTTATGACTGGATATCATTGAGAATTATCGCCTTCTTATTGAATATTTATATTGCGATGGATGCAAAGTTTGCTTTTCGAAATTTCTTAAAAATTCTTCCTTGCTATTGCTTCTTTCATATATGCAGTTCTGAATCCTTGCATTCGTCACTAATAATTCATGACTGTATTAATCCTGCGATTAACTTAAACATTGTTTTTAGTTGTTCTGGAGGCTCTGTTACGTCGATTACCACAGTTCCGTGTGATAGGCACATGGAATCGATGGCGTGATTGTGAATATCATCTTTGGCGCAGTAGTAAAGCTTACAAGGAGTTACTGGAGGCATCGTACTATGCCGATTGTCCAGGATGTGGCAAAGATGTGAGCTTGATTGATGATGATGATGACATTATGTAGAGCAAATCATCCAATTTCCTACAATCGCTTCAATAGCTTACGGCTGGTTGTATAATGATGTTGTATGTATTATATATAAAGATGTATTTGTCTCGCATATCCTGCCATCAACCTTAGGTTTTTTATTTAAGAGACGTATCTTTGTCACATATTGTTTATACATTCATTAATTATTCTTGATGGGTTAGCCATATTTATTACTGCGGGGAACTTAAGATTTCATTGTAGGTAAAAGGAAGAATGGTCTTCTCCTTCTTTTGTTTCCAAAAAGATAGATGCTTTTCTTTTTTTCTTTTTTTTTTTTTATTTTTTTTTTTTTTTTTTTTGCGCTCGATTTTATTGAGGGAGAAGATAGCGAGGAGAAGCAAATACATACTAAATGTTTGACGGAATGTAAAGATCGTGATACACGATATAAAGAATAAGCACTATTAGCATATACCAGCTTATTAAGAATTTTTATTTCTAATGATTTTTATTTTATTACTAATTAGCCATTATGCCAAGCAATATTTCCATGGAGCTTATTTTTTGCTTTATTGTATATCACTATCATTTCTTTTTTCTTTTCCTGTTTCTTTTTTTTTTTTTCGATTCATTTTCGGGATGTCTCATACCGAAATAAACTGAGCGCAGCTACTATCGTCCATGAACCATTCTGCCTGTGAAAGGAAAGAAACAATCTGGAAGTATGAAAAGACAGTTATAAAAGCCTAAAATTAATCGTAACAAGTGTCCGAAAATTCCAACTTCTTGTGAGTAGTTTTTTCCCGAAACTATCAACCATTTAAACAAAGCTCCAGATAAAGTACTAGACGCATACAGCTGTGGCAGAGTAATGAGGACTCGCTATCATCCAGCGATTGTACCATTTTCGAAAATCGTCAACTGATTACGGTAGCCAGAAGAATCGAAACATTTTTTCAATACATTTACCGATTAGAAAACCCGTAGAGGCATGAAAAATATGTGAGCCATATACAGAAATGAATAGCGTCGAAGAATGGTTTTAATGTTTAGTGCTACCTCAAGATTAAAAGTTTATTCAATGAAAATATGCTCAGTATAAGATCAGAAACGGAAAGCTTTTAATGCAATCACAAATTATAATTATAATTCGACCACACAGTTACGACAAATCCTAAACATATACACATGATTTGAAAATTGTAGGCAAGTGATGACTAATATTTCCAAATATCCTCACCCTCTGGTATTTCAGCAATTCGATCTGTAAACATTTTACTTTTTCCTTTCATCATACTTGCTTTGTACATACCTTGTCGATCAAAGCAATGACCTGAAATATATTTTCTAATTAATTTAATATTTCCAGATAAAAAGTTGTCATCTCTTTCCTACACTTCCACATTCAACGTTGAAAACTTCAATTTCAAACTAACTGAAAATTCATTTAACTTTTGCCAGCAAATGAATTCAGATGTTAGATCTCTTTTGTAAAAGTGACCAAATGCAGAGGAAGGGAAGCAATATGTACTGTAATGATTTCTATTTAAATGGTTTATTATTATTTTTTTTCAATAGAATATTTAAGATTTTCTATTTATAAAAAAAAGTTACAAATAAGGTTTGCCTTTTCTTCTTGGAAATTTAATGAGAGATTTTATTCAGTGTATAATAAATGATGGCATCAGTGTCACATTCATCAAAAAAGCTCAAAGAATTTTATAATTCAATTCGTGAGGGGAAGTAGCATAAGAAGGTGTATAAGGTATTCTATTTTTCAAAACACTACGTACAACGATAGAGATTACTGTCACATAACTAATAGGCAAAATAAAAAACTCGTAGAAGACTTAAGATGATCTCTGATAGAAAGGACTATTTGAAATTCGACAATTGAAAGATGAACTGCTTGGAAAGCAGAACCCAGAAAACAAGGCATGCAAATTAATTGGAAGATAGAAAAGCCTAGACATAAGTAAAACGTAGAGATAAATGATCCAATGCGGTAGTAGGGAAAAATCAAACTACGGGAAGAGTAGGCTCACCGATATATGCCATCACAGCTAACGATGACCAAAATCCTTTCCTCTCCCAAATTGCTTTCTTGAAAAAATATTTCAGCGTAAATGTTCCCATTTACAGATGGATTGACTGTTTGGACTGGATGAGAAAACTGGCCTGGAATATATAATTTAAAAAAGATGAAAATATCAAACCTAAATTATTTCACGCCTATTCTCGTCACGCATTGCGTCAAGAATTGTTGTATAACCCTTTGCCTTTAAACTTTTCATTGTACGCCAATCGGAAATGATAAATGTTGCAGCTAATATAGGCCAAATCCATACAGCTAATACTCGTTTAGTGGAAGATCGAAACATCTGTAAATAATCGAAACATATGAAATTATACTTAAAAAGTGAACTATTTCATCGGGTCAAATTTTTTCAACAATTTTTCAAACAATCTAAAACTTAAAATTAAAGTGAAGATTATTCGAAAATTCCATATGCTAGATGGGTATTTATGATAATGTTGAATTAAACTGTATCAAATTACAGTAAATAACTTGAACTTCCCATTTACTTTGCTCACATGAATCAGGTATCTCGGTGATGCCACCGAGTAAATAACACTTTAACCGAAAATACGCGGGTCAGATATCCCGGTGATACCACCCAGTAAATAACACTTTAATCGAAAATGCACGAGCAACCGTTAAATACCGGTGATCTATCCAGGATGGAAAATATGAAATTAACATTTTGCCGTTGAAATGGTCGTTGGTGTGAATTGGTGTGCTAACATTTGTTTGTAGTGCAGTGCGATTGAGATCTGAGATATCTTAGAGATTTCTGGTGATCAAATAATCAATTCGTTTAGGCAATTGATAGTCTATCAAGTGTCTTTGAATAATTTGTTGAATGATGATCAATTAATTCTGGTTAATCGATTTCTTTCTCTTTTATATTTTTTATATATTTGAATATATAACAGATATTTGTCAAATGCTAGTAATAGCAAAGAAAAAAAATAAATCGACTATGTATTTACAGGTGTATTTTGTTATGGCTGATACTTCCATATCTTCTACATCAACAACAACGGATAGTAATGGAGAACATTTTGTAGAGATGTTCATGTCACAGGTTGATGAAAAAGATATCGGCACAATTATAGAATTACAGAGGAAATCGTAAGATTCTTTTCATTTCTTATTAAAATTTTTAAATCATTACTTGTTCCAAATTATTATTTTTTAAATTATTACTGTTAAATTATTACAACTAACTTAAGTTAACATTATCATTTTATACTCATACTTTTTTCCGTAACTATAAAAAATATTCGCTAAGACTACCAAAAGCTTTTTATGGTCATTACGGAATCTTCCGAATGGCATTTCCTGATAGATGCATCACAATTAACATGATTTATTAATAAATGGACATGATTAATATTGTCATTTAATACATTTATTTAATGTTAACACATATAAGATATTATGGTTGTTTTGTATGTAATTATTTTATTTCATTGTATAATGAAAAACAACAATTATCTTAATGATTGATTTTTTATGCATACAAATTACGATTTTCTTCTTTTTTTCTTTGTTGATAGTATATGACATTTAAGAGTAATTCATGAGTTTTTGAGATTAATACGATTCGAGAAAACCAATGAAATGTTAACAAATTGTTGCACATTATCAGCTAACAGACTTGAAGAAGCACGAAAAAATTTAGCCGAAAATAGGCAATTAATATTGGAAATGAAATCCGATTTGGAATCTATTTTTCGGCGAATACGCATTTTTAAGCAGAATTATACTACCAAATATGCTGATATTTATAAAAAAATTGGTGAGTTAACATTTCTATTTGGACACATTCACTGATATGTTAAACTATATTAGTAAATGATGCACTTTTAACTACATCTTTATCATTGTATTCAATTATATCTTCGAATTTTCAGATAAAATTTCGTTCTTCTGAAATCATTTCGAAATTGTCATTTTTTCAAATAATTTGATAACATTGCTGTTTAGTGTTTTTTTTTCCAGAGCAACAATACCGGGATGAAGAAAACGATGAGTAGGATAAGCATATATGTCCATCAGAAATCTATCCAAAAATAATATAAAAGTTTGGTGATATTTTAATCTTGCTTTTATATATGACGGACAACTTCCATCTAGCTTAGAAATAGGTAGAGATACGTACTTGCAAGAAGTTTTTTAAATATTTGATAAGGAAAGAGACAAAATAGTTGTCGTACTTCATTACAGTAATAACCTACCATTTATCCCTTTGAAAATTACTGTTACTGATGAATTTTCTGTTCTCCAGTTTGTTTCTTGTTTCATTTTTTATAAGACCAATAAAACAGTTTACTTCTTGTTCAAAATACAAACTTACAATTGAATTACGACCTCTTTTAAATACATTTAATGCGAGCTTTTTATTTTTAATTTTGAGGGTAGCACAGTCGATGACTTATGACGCTTCTCTTTCTCTTTCTTACTTTTATATTCTGTCGAATTACTATGTTTCCTTTTTTGCCTTTTATGGTGGTCGTGATGATTATGTTGCTTGCTTTTTCGTTTCACCTTGCGTTTATTTTCTGCAAATATTAAATTCCCTTGAGTTCCTTAAGAAAAATGAAGCTAAATCTTTTAATGTAAATAATTCTTAATCGTTTTACCAACCAATCGCAATGGATAATTTCAGACTAAGAAAATAACAGCACGAAAATATTTCTTTTCTACTCCGTCACATATCATATTTTACAAGTATCATGGCTATAAGCATTGTAAGATGAAATATGATAGCACCTTCATACCTTCGGTAGTAAGTGGCGTTTCGTAGTCGGATTCTGAACTTGTGGAAGAGATATCTGGACATTTTTCTCCGCTAGGTTGCAGGAAATTGTAACATTGAAATGGAAGATGTCCTGAATAACCACATTTTCGGCAAGCACCTGGTGTCATCGTTTGATTCCTTATTCCACCATACATATCTGTTATAATATAGTTTTTTTTTTTGTTTCATTCCAAATTTGAGAATATTTAATAACAAATGATATCAGCAGCGATATTTCTATCATTACAGTAATGACAACGTACCCGTCGGCATAATCGAACTTTCTGGTTGCTCAAAACGGCTCAGCAATCCTTTATATTCCGAGATGCTGATATGGAGTTAAGAAAGGAAAAGGCTATCCGAAAAGAGAATATTCAAGAAGCTAAACGGTAAATTTTGTGCATTCACAGCAATCTTCTAAAAATATCCACGACATGTGAAATCGAGATTTCTACGATCAATCCACTATTGATCGACTTTTCTTCCATATGTAAGGACCATCATATTTGATATCTCGTAACATAAATTTTAAAATACAATTAAAGTTCTCTAATTAATCCTTCTGAGACTAGACGAAAGATGAAAAATCAATAAATATAAATGGAATATTTTACTGAAAATTATAAATTTCAAGGAATGAAGACTTCAAAGTTAAAGAACTTAATGAAAAATTGTAAGAAATATGAGAAAATTAATAATGATACGAATCACGACGCAATATTTTACAGAACAAATAAGAATTTATTTCAAATAATCTTATTATTTCAGAGATCAATGTGATCAAGTGCGGGTAACATCTATAAATGTCGATTACTATCATTTCAGGTAGGGCACAACATGGACAACTTTGGCAAACCGCTGATATATTAAATGTGAAAAGCCTACGAAATGTTCCAAAATCCAACAAAATGCTACCACTTACAGACGTTTTCCACATCGCTCAGATAAAAAGCAATTACCAGAAAGTGTTATTTGTCCCGCGCCGCCGATTTCAATTTTCAACGAACAAATCGGTAGTTTGGGGTGGGCCGGTTTTTTTTGAACTAATGATTGATTCACGATATGCCATTAGCATTTCCCAATAAAGAAATATAAATGAACAGATATCGCAAATATTTCGATGTTCATCCATTGCAAATTAACTAATTGCATTAATTTGATTAGCATCCCAAAAATCTCATCATATGGGATTTTATCATTTTTTATCAATTACAATCTATTTTCATTCTATATTTTTATCAAATACAAAAGTTTATCAATCACTATGGACATATCATTCAATCATTATTATAGCTGATTATCTCATTCACAAATCTTAATTTAATTTTTTTTTCAGCGATAACGACATTAAAAATGTGGCACTGTCAAAAGAAATGATTGGAAAAATTAATCTTTTGGCTTTCTTTTTTTGAATAAAGATTAGTAATCAATGATAACTGATATTTATATGACAGTTACTTCTTGTTATTGTTCCAACATTAAAATAATTGGTGTGATGTAAATTCTGCAGTGTTAAATCCTCAAACATTGTCATATTTATGAATTATTCATTGCAAAAATATTTCGTTGTTAGCAAAAATGAGGACAGTATTACCTGAAGCAGCAAACTGATCAAACGAAACTATAATCGATTTGTTTGATAATTGATCAGAGATGGAATTATAATCGGTTTGATAATTTAAAAAGCGAGAAAAGAGAGCTTATTAAATTATTGGTGCAAATAAATGACAAACTTTTCATTACTCTAATATAAATGAAAGTTTCTCTTTCTAGTTGGATTCTATCTTTGTCTAAAAAGAAAAAGAACTTACTCAAAACTTTGTAATACAAACTTTTAAAATTAGAATGACCAAAAATGATCAAACAAAAATTTAATCAACGCAAATATACAATAGAATAGTGATATGATTGCTTATTCAGAAGTTAATATATAACAAATCACTGTTTACCAATTAGTTTTATCAATTTTAGCTATTTCCAGCTTTTAAAATTTCAAAGATTATTCGTTTCATTATAGTTTTGCTAATTGGCACAATTTTTCTTTTTTTTTGTTCAAGAAAATATAAATTTAATTTTTGTTATAATTATTGCAATAAATCATTTCTGTTCACATTCCTCAACAAGCGCTCAGACCATTCATTTTTCCATTTTAAGTCAATTCCTATTGGCACAAATTCAATTATCATCTTACAGAATAAATTCCCAGTTGCTTTTTGTTCATTTCCATTTTGCATTCCGATTGCAAAAATCTGCTGGCTATTTTATGTCAAAGATGTTTTTGGAGACGAAATCATCATCACCAACCAATTATTGCCATTTCTATTTATCAATTTTTCTTTAAGTTTGTTTCAGTTATATTTCACGCATTTGCTATTTTTCAATTTCATTTCTGTTCTGTTTGCTTTAATACTCAAAATATCAACTATCAATGCATCAGTGTCAGCTCTTAACTAAAATTGTCACACAGACTATTCCTATCCCTAGAAGAAGCATATTCGGAATAAATTTTGTAAAATATATGTGAAATTCCCAGGAAAATTCTTGGAGTAAAATGGAATTTAATTTGATAAACTTTCTTCACTTACCATTTATGTGTCAATTGTTTCATAAAACTAAGTTGGAGCACAAATAATCAAAAAATATTAACATTATCTGAAACAAAAAGAAAGAGGGAAGTGATTGATAGAAATAACAAAGTTCAAGGAAAAAAAAAATCGAAAAAATGTTTTGTCATATCATTCAGGACTATTGAGGAAAAAGACTAAAATTTAAGTAAACAAATTCAAGAAATATTGACTAAATCCTTTCTTTCTTTCCATGTCACTTATTCATTTATTCATTGATTTAAAGTTTGTTAAATAGAAACGAAACCAATTAATATTCCAATTTCATTTTAAAAATTAAAAAAAGTTAATGGACAAGTCATTAAGTGTCATTTATTTATTTATTCATTCACTCATGCCATCATGCCAGAAACAATAGTATTCAATATGACAAATGTCATCTGAATCCTTTTTTTTTTAACTCTCATACAAATTATGTTTTTTTTTGCAACAAAATAAAGCGACATTCATTGAATTTCATTCACACAACAACTGGTCTAATTGTGATGCTGTGATGTTGATATTGGTATTGGTATTGGTATGGTGCTAGTAGTTGTACTGATATTGTTATTGATTCTGGTATGGTATTGATAGTTGCATTGATAATACTGATACAGATACAGATAATAGGGTTTTGTTAGTCGATAATTATGGTTTTGTTATGGTATTAATAGTTGTACTAATACTAATATTGGTTCTGATGTAGTGATACTCGTACTATTGTTGGTATTAGTGCAAACGTAAAGTTAAATATATGCATTCATGATGTGTAGATCGTTCATTGTAAACGAACCGGGTAAATTTCCTTCTTTCTCTCTACCGGAAGCTATAAGGCAGTAAGAAAAAAAACCGAAGAGAGAAAGATATGTGACAAATGATCTCGGAATGTACGAATGAATACAAATATTTTTAGTGTCCAACGCTATGCGATCAGTAAATGGTTTGCTTATCATATTCATTTTATGTGATCAACATTAGAATATATTGTGGAAATTTTCCGAAATGAGTCTCACTTTTCTCGCAAATTTACCGGAATGAATTTTATTTTTCGTCATTTTGTTGGAATGCGCATAATGTACACATTCTTTAATGAATTATTACAGTAAATATGAAATATATTTGAGAAATCTTAGAGAGAGAGAGACAGAAAGGGAGTAGTAGTAAAAGTAGAGAAGAATACTTTTTTTGGTTCATTAAAATTAAATAATTTGAACAATTAAGTCAATTTCTTGTCTATAATTTCTTTTTTTTGCATTTAAATTTGAATAGAATTTAATTTTTAAGATATGGCTGATTCTTCACCAAGATCTTCTTCTTTACCAAGCACTTCTGCTTTGCCAGATAATTCTGACGATGAAACTACTACAAAAGATGATACTGATACTCCATTGATCTGTATACATTTTACACGTGACGGAGAGTAAGTAAAATGGCAGCAAGTATTTGTGATAACTTCAAACGAAATCGTTTTGTATTTCTTTCGATTATTTCACATAATTTTAATTTGATCATTCAGTATTTAATTTTCTTCATAAAAGATTATAAGATTGTTTTGAGCATAGAAATGGCCTTACTAATCAAATGTGAATTTACTCAATTAAATGATATTAAATAATCGATTCATATATTTATTGCAGTTGAAAATTGTTCATTTCCATTCATTTAATTATCTAAAGTATTCTGAATTTTTAGCAGAATAATAACTGCTGGAGATTATGGTTGTACCGTATATAAGACATTTGAAAATCAAACACCATTTGTAGTTTATGAGATGCTCAGAAAACCAGCTCGACACACATATACAACGTGTAAGTACCTATATACGATAATGTAAGATTGTGATCCGTAAGTAATCAGTATAAGTAACTTATATTATGAATGAACATTTCAAAGGTGAAAATTATCACTGTAACATTAATTTTCAATCATTTACTTTTTTTCCTTTCTAAATTTTATTAGTCAAACAGTTTTAATTTCATTTTACAGTTCTTAATAATATCTGCGTGATTGAATGCTTTTTACCGTTGTATAAATTTGCTCTGGTATTTGGTACATATCCAAATAAACTGTGTTTCTATGACGCAGTATTGAGAGGTATTACCGGTCAAACATATTTTCCTGAACGAATCCTCAGCGTAAAATCATGCTCATCGGTATTTATCTTAACAGTTTCTATTTCAAATTAAATATTGTTAGAAATGAATGTAATTGTAAAGTGTTCAATTAAAGATATAATTAAAATTAAAAAATTTAATCAATTTAAATAGAATTTCGAAATTTTATAAATAAATGATTATTTATCAACAATATATTTAGAATATTTTGCGCTAAATAATTTACTATTGCATAATATTTATTTAGCATAGAAAAAATTTAATGATTTTTTCTTTTTATTAGTTTTAAAATTCTTTGAATTAAACTTTTGATTTGATATGGCACTACAGAGATAGTTAAGAGTAATAATGTCAAGGGATACGCTACTATAGAACAGTTTAGAGTAGTAATTCTTTTTATTAGTTTTAAAATTCTTTAAATTAAATTTTTGATTTGATATGCTACTACAGAGATAGTTAGGAGTAATAATGTTAAGTGATATGATACTACTGAGAGTTAAGGTTAACTGAATATTTTAGCTAATTATGAAAAATACAATAAAATTGCATGATACTTCTCGGACCTAATCATGATAATGATAATGAATAAAAAAGTGCAGTAAGCTAGCTAAGTCATATGTTGAGATTAAAAGGTGGAGAACCAAAGTTGAATTCAAATTCTTGAATTTGTAGCTTCAAACTCTTCCCTCACCAGTAAACATTTAAGAAAATACATGAGTTATAGGTAATAGCTGTTGGTCTCGAAAATGAAATACAATGTTTTTGCATATATCATGTAAGTTAATTTCGCTTTTTCCGCTTTAATTTTTCCGTTTTTCCGAATTTCATCAAACGCTGAACAAAAAGTAAACAATCAAGTAACACTTTTCTCTTTCATTTCATCATCGTCCATAAACAATTTCAATGTGGAGATGGAAATTTCAATTGATTGCATGTAAATTGACCAAAATGACCAGAAGTATCAAAAAGTATTAATGAAAAGATTTCATTTATAATAAGAAAATATTACTCGTGAAATAGGCGAAAAAAAAGCAAAGTAACCCATCATTTATGTTGCAGCATAACTTTGACCATCTCAAATATTATCTTAGACTTATAAATCTTCCAAGTCCACTCAATTATTCATCACTTATGGATTTAACGGGTGAAGAAAGACCGCATATAGCTTATCCGGATTCTGCTACAACAGGCATCAGTGAGTTAATTTTCAAAAAGCATTACATTGATACATCTTTATCATTGAGAGTATCGCTAATAGAAAAATAGACGAATTAAAAATTAAAAAATTTTACATTTCCTAAATGAATTTAATTGACATAAAATAATGCAGCTTAGCAATACTAATGTTTAAAATTTCCTTTTTCTTCTATCAGTGTGCGTTTTCAACTGTAGTTTTTGTGTAATACTTTTTTTAATACTTTAATTAATATTTAATAATTTAGTTGCTTTTCACGATATTTGCTCCCACACACATGGCAAAAAAATAATGAATGCACATAATCATCCGATCGGTGCATTACGTTTCAACATGGATGCAACAATGCTTGCAACAGCATCAAACATTGGAACAATCATTCGTGTCTATGCAGTGCGCAAAAATCAGTGCATTTTTGTATTTCGCAGAGGAATTGCTCGGTGACATTTTAAACATTTTTAATTTTAAATTCAACTTTTTTTTCCCTTTCGCATTCTATCAATATTATTTGTATTTAATCATCTCTCTTTCCCTCATCATCTCTCTCTTTCATCATCTCATTATCAGATGTTCTTTTCAACCACAAAATTTCAAAGGAATTTTAGATTAGTCATTTAATTGGTTAATTTAGTAATGAAATTAATAAAAGAATCTCATCAATGAATTCTACTTTTTTTTTTTGCTATAATGTTATGTCATCAAAAAAAGCTGAATTGATAATATTGAAAAAAGTTTAGTGAATTGATATGGTATAATATAATATTAATAACTTAGTTTTCCAGTTATATTAAGAGATAAAATGTACAACTTAATTCACAGATTATCAGAAATTTGAATTTTAAATAAAAATGAAAATTTTTTTTGCACTAAACGGATTTTAGCATATCATTTCAGGGATTTTACCGCATCATTTTAGATCTGTAACGATACATTCAATGGCATTTAGTACGGATTCTAGATTTCTTTGTGTAAGCAGTGATACGGAAACAATTCATGTTTTCAAACTTGAGGGAACATTACCAAAGTTTCTCCTATTGGAAGATGAATTAGTAGAACGATATAAGTTAGATTTGATTTTAATTTTTGCAAGAAGAATTAATTGATAATGAAATGAAATGAATACTCCAAAATGACAAAAAATCACTGTAAAAAATAATCTCTGTTTGTTATGGTGATTTTTAAGTGAATTGAATGATAAAATTGGAATTATTAAATTTTCATTTATTATTGGGTTAGTTATAAACATTTAATTATAAATTGATCGCAACCAGCTGTTAAGTTTAATTTGGATTACTAAATCTTTATTTATAAATAATTAGCAGTAATTCAGCATTTATTTTAAATTTGATTAAGTTTTTCGAATTATTAAATCTTCATTCACATTATGTTGTCAATAATTTGGCATTTATTTTAAATTTAATTTGTTAAATAATCATTTATAGTAAATTTGAATTATTAAATCTTCAGTAAATAAATATTTAATTACGAATTTACAATAATCTAAAATTTATTTTATATATACAGAGAGCAATTAAAACCACAACCGAAACTTGGATTGTATGACTATCTGGCGCAAACTGGTCGTGCTGCAGTGGAATATTTGGCACCACAGCGAGATTTTGCTTCAGCAACTTTACCTGAAATTGGAAACGTAAATGTAGCTGCTTTAAGAAAGTATGTCTACGAAAAAAAAAGAAGAAAAGATGTCAATTGGCTTTTTGATTCATTGAGCTGATTTCTTTTTTTTTTATCTGAAACTGTCTTATTTTCAGATTTGATCAACAATTATACTTATATGCGGTTATTTCTACTAGAAAATTCTTTTCATTTTTGATTAAGCCCGAAGGCGGCATTGCTGAATTGAAAAATAATGGTGCAAAGCTTGTTTACAATGTATGATATACTTAATCTAAATGGCTTAGGCTTTAAAAAAATTGAACAAATGTTTCATTTTCTTAAGTTAAACTTTTTTTTTTTTTTGAAGAACCAATAAGAACCAATAAATAAGATAGAGGTAGTCTATAAATTCTAAAATGCATTTTAATTTTTTGGAAATAGTTTTACAGTGTTAATTAAATAATATTTTAATCACCTCCCATTCACTCCTCAAAAAAAAAAATCAAATTCGATTTAATTTATCCTAGCTTACATTTCACCTTAAATTCTTAGGCAATATAAGGGAATGCTTTTATTATTAGTTAATTGAACAGTATCAATCAAAAAAAAAAAAGAAATTGAACAAATGCTAAAAAGTGTCAAGTATTTCAGTTTCTTTTAAGTGATCTAAAAATTAGTTTAAAATCTTATTTAATTAATTTCTTTATTGTACACAAAATAATATCTTTCAGGTAAAAAGATGATATTATTAGAAGTGATGCATGAAGTTTGATGACCCCAATTGCCATCTTTTATATTTGCTACTTGTAAAAGTCCCAAAGTTTTTGATACTTGTTGTCTACTGTTCTACTGCACTGTTGTATCGAAGTGAATATTTGCTATAATGTAGCAACAATCGAAAATTAGCACAATATTTGGTAATAATATTATCAATGTAATTATTACTGATTAATTTTATTGCTGAAACTAAGAAGATCAATACTTTACGAGTCAACCAGTAAGTTAATGATATATATATATTGTTTCAAATTAGTCCATTCCGTTGCGCATGATTCATCTATGTAGGCATGTATATATCCGGAAAGAGAAACTCTAGATTTTTGCATTTCTTTGGTATATTCCATATTTTGCTCAATCCTAACAAAAACTGGTGACATTCAATTAGGTGATCTTCAAGAATTCATTGCTTTCACATTACCTTAAGGTTAACAAACGCATATCACTTCTTATTCGATCATTTTGCTGTAAAGTTTTCAAAAATTGATACCATCTGTAACTGATCAGCTATAGTTATTTCAGAAAACTAAATTGGATAGCAATCAGAAACACTAACTAATTCCTTTTATTTCGTTTTTAACATTTTTTTCTTAAACAATTCCGTTTTATTGGTTTCGTCTACTTTTTTTTGATTAGCGTAGAAGTTTCATTAAAATTATTTCGTTCACCTCGCCCTCTCTCGCAGTAGATTAATCGAGAAGGCGGATCGCTTGTGTATTGATTCCAGTAATATACATATCAGCTACATGGACAAAAAAAAAGTCAGAAGCTGCTCATTTCACTATTGACTACAGTCACAACTATTAAAATTTCGCCCTTGAACTATTAACCTTTTGCGCGATATTCAAATTAAATTGCTTTGAGGTTATGAGAAAATGTCCGCTTATCATCTATTTATCATTTTATCATCGTGCTGAAATATTTGATAACATCAGCGCTCCCAATCCATATGTCGAAAAACTATCAAAAAATTATTCCATTTCAAAACAAAAGCACAATCGACAATTAAAAACAATTTTAATGGACTTTTAATTGCTTAGATGAGCTTAGAAAGACAACACTAATGAAAGTAAGAGAAAATGTCTATCAAAATCTGTACAGAATAATTGACCTGAAATATTTATTTACATCATCTGACATCTCAATACCACTTTATAAACTAAGCTAAAACGAAATGATTTGAACAATTTTAATTTAAACAGTATAACATACATGACATATGAAGTTTACAGTGCTTTAAAAGAACTGAATTTATATCCAGTGAATCCATCCTGAAATATTCCGGCAAATGTAAACTATATAAAAATAGAAACAAGGTATGATATGCACCGTTGCGCCATACACTTTCTGTCAGCTAAATGCACTAGAAATGACAGAGACCAAGAAAAATATCTGTAGTTGTTCATATCACAATATCTTCCACCTCATACCACTACCCGTTCCTGAATATGCAGTGTGCCAAACAAATGTAACAAGTGAAAGAAATGCGAAAAGAGTCATAGGCGTTCCTGAAATCCAAAAAAAAAAAAAATTTATTAGAACTGTTAATGTGATTTTTTATAGAAATTTGAACAATCAACCAGAAGTGCCTTGCGTCTACACTTTCCTTTGCTGATTAGTTATAGATTTCATTAAATGGTACTATATCGGTGTCCAAAGTTTAGTTAACAACAACCTAATAGGAACAATCTATTGGTGCTATAACTTATTACTATCACACTATTCGGATACACTCATTTTTCGTAAATCCTACCTTCAGTACTATCATCAGCATTCATCGGTATCGAGAAATTAGGTGTATAGAGCAAAAAGTTGAATGGCCAAAAATACGCAGAATTAACATATCCAATTATAACATTACGAGAATAAAACATCAGTGAAATAGCTATCAGCTGCACGAATATTCCGCTAAGAACCAACAACATCATAGATACTATGCCGGAACTTTTCTCCCGTTCCATAGCTGTAAATAACTGCAGCAAATTATTAAAAAACTTCTGCATCAGCTGAATTCAAATTTAATTCTTAAAAATGCACCAGTATAGTGTCAACCAGTTGGCAAATGCATTCATCACTTCCGATAAGAAGCCATTTGAAGAGTATTTCTGATCTCAAACTGGAGCCATACAACAACTGCTTATCAAGTTCCGGTTAAGGAAAAAATTGTTCATGCAAGAAAAGGCTTACTTAAAGCATTCAATTCAGCCAATAACTGTTTCAAACTTCGTTCCTTCTTAAAATAGGCAGCAAACTGTGCTGTTGGTGAAATTACATCCAATTCGGATTTCATTTGCTTCACCTCCAACGTCAAATCTTTAATTCGAGAATCCACTGCTTTACGATGAATTCTTCGAGGTAACAAAAGTTTCAACTAAAAAAAGTTTTTTCAAGTTTTCTTTGCAACATTTGATTAAACTTTTGGCTGTCATTAATTGCTACAAATTTTTACTCTTAAAAAAAAAATCTAACCTTTGTAGCAAGCCATCGTGCTAACGTCATCCAATATGCAAATATAAACACTGCGATGAAACATGCCAAAACACCAAATTTGTTCTCATTCCATTGACTCACTCTGTCAACGATTGTTAAGCAAGCCATACTACAATCTGTCTTTTCATTATCTGTTAGTATTACTCAACTCTAATAGTAAATTATAACTCTCCCTTCCCCATATTGACTGATAACAACCGTCAAATATCAAATTGATCATTGGTAAGAAATGAAATCTATTCAATTTAAATGTTCAATTTAAATAAATTTAAATCAAATATTGGATAATTTATTGTTATATAATGTAATTGTACTACTACATTTAACAATATATCTTCCGAGAAGCTTTCAATTCCCCATAATCATCCATATTACCACCAGAATTTACAACACTCTAAGCTTAAAATAAAAAAATTAACGATGTAATCTACAACACCATTAATGCGGTCACAATATGCAAATAAACAATCCCATGAATTTGATTTAAATTTATACCAATCGAAAAATATATATGCATTTAAATTACTTTGGTTACTGTGATTATCAATGATTATTATCCAAAAATAATGATAAGACTTTATTACTTCATGGTAACGTACTCTGTCAACTTAACCAATTTCATCAAGTATTCATTATTTGTTGCTAATTATTTGTAATTGCTAAATTGATCTAAAATTAACATTTGACGATAGCAATTAATTTTTTTCCGCTTTCTTTAGCAAAGCATATTATGAACTGATATAACCATTATCTCATAGGACCATGCTTAATCTGATAGTAAAACTTGTGACTAATTCTATTGATATGATGCACTATTTAATAGGATCAGATAGTCATCCATTCTTCATCCAATCGTTTCTTCAAAAAATAAAGTTTCTTTCCCTGAAATGATGGAAACTTTTTGAGAGTCAAGAAAAGCTATAATTAAAAAGAACTATGATAGAAGGACCCATGATATAAAAAAAAAAGAAAAAGATATAAAACTATTTAAATGATAAATTTTGATAATTTTTATCACTCTTTCATGTACTCCTTTCTTTTTTTTCAGTCTTATTCTCTTAAATTTATCATTTCATTTTTTTTTTGTTTCAGTCAATTTTGAACCAACTGATAAATTGATAAATTTAACAATTGCTCGATCTTCTTCATTAAACATTTTCCGCTTTATGCCCAAAAGTTTTTACCTTTGCTCTTCAAGAGTTTACCTTTGTTTCAATATTTAAAAGTTCCCTTCAGACTTTTAAGCATAAACATATGAACGCTTGACCCATATGCATAAGGCAATATTTCCCACAAATACATTTTTTTTTTCACAAAATCTTTTTACAGTGAATTCTCCATATGAATTCCTCTGCTCATTTCCGCTTGTCGATATTTGCACCACAAATTACGGTAAATTTGAGACCTTTTTACGCCCTGTAAGCAAAATGTTTCGATATTACCTCACTTTGTATAACTTAAAATCGATTAGTTCGTTTTTCATGTTCGATGACTTGAGATGTTGATAAGAGATAAAAAGAGAAATGCTTGAAAAAATACATGTATGAAAGTAAACATAACCTTTTGTTCAGCTTATCAGTAAATATAAGTTAAATCATTAAATCCATTCATTGCCGAAGATGCAGTTTAAAGAAAAAGAGGAAAGTTTAGGTTGACCGAGCATTCATTTATTGGTGTTGATAAAAAATGATAAACTGGTCAATCTATCCGATATGTCGATTGATTTATTGTTGCGCTGTAGCGTTGCTGATAATTGATTAGATCGGTCGATAAACATAATCTTTATGCAAACATATAAGAGTACAGATATATTTATATAAATGAATATATATATATATATATGTACATGTATTCTTATACAACAGCTGTAATAAAAATATAGCCATAACCAATTTTTTTTTCACAGCAATTTTTGCAATTAATTTTATAGTACAATAAAATTACTGGAAAAACAAATTCCAACTTTTAATTTCATTCCAAATTAATTTAATATTTAACTAAACGCCTAAATAAGGATAAAGAACTTCTTCAATTAAATAAAACAAGCAGAAAAAAACAACGCAAGAAAAAAAGAATATGTAAAGTGATGTGCTGCATGAATTGTTTGGATGTCTTCACCTAATCCTAGCATTCCAGTTAGAACACATTATTTTTTGGTCAAGGCCAAAGAAAAGTATGATTCAGACAAAGAAAATTATTCGGCCAAATGGCTAACGCAAAAGACATTATTTTGCCAAATAGCCAAATAGGCATGATTTTTTGCTCCATTACATATTTTGCCAAATACGCAAAAAAAGGCAGTAAAGGTTAAATTGAGAATGTAATAAGGTCAAAAACCGTTCTATTACTTTGCCTTTGGCTAGAGAAAAAACTTCGTTCTTGTAATAGTAAAGGTTAAATTGAGAATGTAATAAGCGTAGTGCCAAATTTATTAAATCACCAATAAGATGGGAATGTTGAAATGTGATAAAGCAATGCTCCCAACCTTCTTTTGACCTGAGATCACTTTAGCTTCTTTATTTGTAGCAGAACCGCAAAAAATTTAAAAATGGTAAATTGTTAAAGAAGAGAAAAATTAGAGGGAAAAAAAACAAAAGAACCCTGCTATTTTCTGGGCAGGAAAGGGAAACTTCTAAAATACGGCCCTTCCCCGGAGCGTGTTTTAGTTTTCGCGGAAATTGGTTAGAAGTCAACAACCTATGATTGATAACAAATGACATAAGTCACTGGAATCTACATTTGGTTTCCTTCTTGCCTGCTTTTGAATTATTTTGATAAGGTTTTGATCATTGCTTGTCATTGCCTAACATTACATCTACCGTTTTTGACTTCTGTAAAATGTTCATCTGAAATTTAAGACCTTTATTAATCTTTGTATAAGAAGTAGGTGCATCATACAAATTTCAGTCATCGTTACCCACCACTATCTATTCTTCTTTTATAATCCGAAAACAAACCTCTTGTTGTCGCGCTCGTCTTTCTGCTCGGATTGCTTCTTGATATCCTTTCCGAAGCTGCTCCACGACAAACAGGACAATTTTTGTCCATCCGGTTTGCGTCGTCGTATTGCGATCCTTCTTCTCACCCCATTCCAGAGTTCGTTCGATCATTGCTGATGCAAAATGATCGAAATGAGCCAGGCGGAATGGGCAGTGGTTTAATTTCGCACCGCTTTTGTTTTCAACTAGAAATTTAAGAGGGCCTTAAACAAAAAAAAGGAAGAACTTGAAGAAAATTTTAACATCGTGATTTTTCCGACCTTCTTAATACATTTTTTTCTTACATTAATTTACTGACCTTTTAGCCTGTTGGAGTAAATAATCAGACTTCAAGCATACGGCTTAAATGTTGAAATTTTATCACTATCCACCTGTCAAATTTTATTTTTTTCCATTTGAAAAATTGAGAAATATTTGAAAAAAAAAAAAAAAAAAACTTATAAACAAACATTCGTTGCAGTTTTCGCGAAGTAAGGAAACATGTAATCGTCCGGCATTCCGTAATTCTTCAGTTACACCTTCCTTTGCTTCTAGTCCAGTGATCAAACGATCCATAATATCCGTGAAACTTTTGGCATGATTCTGGCAAAAAAAACGAATAAATTTCTTTGAAAATGTTTTACTATTACTGATATAGCTAGAATTTCAATTAAATTTAACTTTTATTTTAATAGCAAAAATTCCACTTAAAAAATTTTGAGCCAATTTTTATTTAAAACTAAAATTTCAAGAACGTAATATAGTAGTATGGTTTAATATGATTTTGAAGAATGTAATATTATTAGCTTACTAGCTCATAGTTATTTCATAAACAAGAATTACCATGGCTTAGACACAAGAATCACGAATCAGATATTTCAAATCAGATAAATCAGATATTTAAATAAGAATCACGCAGATATTTCCTAACCGTGCTAGTCATTAACTATTAAAATTAATTAGTTGATTGGAGATCAGTCTATATGCAGTTCTTTCTTTTTTTACATTTTCAAATTTTGCAATGATTTATGTACTTTAAGTCGTTCGTAGCCAACATCCTTAGGCCCATGCATGATTAGCGTTCGAATCTCACCACATTTGTAAAAACTATTGCGGAAAATAGTTATTGCCGGTTCCAAAGCGCCTTGACTCCTTGCATGTGCCCAGGTTTTACGGACCAATAACAATTGAATAGCGCTTAAGTTCAAACTAGTGCTTCTTTTCCGCATCAAATCGCGACTTGATAATGTTTCTGCAATGGGGAAAAAGATTCAATCACTTATTAATTAAAAAAAAAACATTAATAACTTAGCCAGAAAAAGTTCAATTATTTTTTGTTAGAAAATTTATTACTTACAACTTTTAATTACTTACAGTTTAAAAATTTAATTCTTTATAGTGCCCACAAATATGCATGCAAGATGAGAAAATTGAAAAGCCTCAAATTTCCGCAGCAGCTTTTGCTCTTTAAATCCATTACAAGTATTCAAATGTGTGCTCCTAGCCTATTTTCATTTCAAATGCTATCAGATGTCTCAGAATCTGAGGAAAAATCCACGTCAAGCAAGTTATTTTCATCGTTTATCAAAGCGAGTGAACAAATTAGATCATCAATGCAGTGGATGTTGGATTACGTGATGACATTTGTTAAGTAATTAATGCAATGGATGTTGAGGATTGAGCGGAGGAAGAGTTGATAAAAAACGTTCGAGGAGACTCAATTGATAGCGGTAGATGACCTATGATTTACATTATAAAAAAAAGCAGACTATGGCTCTGTAAGCAGCGATATTCTTCAAATGTTTGTTATACCAAACTTTTATGGAGCTTTCCGAAGGCCTTTATTATTCTGTTGTTCATCTCTTTTGTCAGTCGTGACATCTCCAGAAATGATACTTCCTAGATAATAACTGAAATGTGTCTTAAGATCTGAAATACCGTTCTATGTGGAATTCAGCTTGCGTTGCAAATTGATAAAGAATTTCTTTATGTTGATTTTCAGTCCAAAAAGCTCGGTAGCTTCAGTAAAACAGAATGTCGAATTATTTCGCAATCATTAGCAGAGAAATAAGATGATGTAGGATCTTAGTATAGGCCCTTAGTTGTTTTAGGTTGAATAAATTGCCGCAGAAATAGTAGCGAATGTAGATATCGTTTTCCATGGATATCGTTTTTCATTGAGGTTTGAGACTTTTTGTAACATCATGCTGAGCAAAAGCACTACGTTGTTTCACATCACTGATTATTGGGAAGGCCTTAGAGAGTGTGTCGGCATGTCTGACTTTATCACGCTGATTTTCGTGTAATAGGATCATCATTTTGAGGAATTTGGAGGGAAACTTCCAAGATCTGCGTAACTCATTTCTGTAACAGTGATAAAAGCTTTGGCGAGTTCAACGAAGCTTACTTAGAGTTTTTTGTTTTGTTCTCCACACTTGTAATTGTCAGAGAGGTATTTCCATTAGCACATCAACTTTCAAATAGAGGGTCTCTGCGGGGATTAATCTGATTAAAATTATTTTTGCAAGGATTTTTCAACAATGGATGGCAGAGTTATACTTCGATCGTTTGAGCAACCTGACTTATCGCCTCTTTTCTTGTAAAGCGTGATGATGATTGCATCATGAAAATCTGATAGCACTTTGCATTACTCCCAACAATGTGCAATAATCTCGTGAAATTTGGCATGAAGTGTTTCGCATCCATGCTTTCAGACTTCAGATGAAATCCCACTAAACTTCAGCTGCCCTGTCCGTTTTTATCTGTTTTATAGAATAATATCAAAATCGAATGAACCTGAGTGTGCCAAAGGATGGAGTGAACTGCGCAAGTGATTCAATTTTTCTCGTTGACGATGACTGGATCGTTCCATCAAACTTTTTTTTTTAAATGATGATCCGAATGCTGGTTGCGTAGTATCTGAAAAAGAAACAGAAAGGATGAAAATTTTTGTCATTAAAATATATCTTAAAAATTGCAAGTAAATAAATTTTCAAAAATCGATTAAAATTTTTGAAGGAATCGCAAAGATGTTTTAATTAAAGTATTTTTTTTTCGACTGAAACATTTTTGAAGTCGAAATCAAATGAGAACTAAAATTTCTGCCAAGAAAGGTTACACTGATCAAATGATGTTTAATTTTTAAAACTAATTTTAGAATATTTAAGACAAAAGTCTTTTTTAAGTTTTCAAAAAAAATTTCCTAAATGAAATTTTAAATATAAGCGATTAATTAACACTAATTTTAGAGAAGATGTCATAACCTTGATAAATTATCCAGTTGGGATTTACTAAAAAATGGACAATCACAGAAGAAATAATAAATTTCAAAAGAAATCTCAAATCATTGCCTCAAATTTACTTCAAATCATTCTCACAGGATGGTCAATATTAATGCTTACAAACTAACTGGAATAAAGAAAAATAAAAATTGCGAAGAGGTTTGATTGTTTTCGAGATTGTTGAAATGAATATGAATAAATATATTCATAGACATTTGCTGAATCAATCTAACACTTAGCCACTCTCATTTAGCCATACGTTTCAATAAAATCATTAAGAAAGGACAGATAAGAGGACCTCATTTTTGACATTCATTTTAGACACAAATGTGTTTTTAGTGGTAGCAAGTACATAACAGCTAGAAAAAAGCAATAAGAAAAATAAATTATTATAAATTAGGAGTGCTTGGCCTCATTACATTATGTGTGCAAATATATAGTTTCTTATCGATTTCGATTCCAATTCCAGTTCCGATTCCGATTCCAAACGCCGACTCCTCTCTTCTTTCAATGTGTATAATCAATCTGCGGAAACAGTGAAAATTGCGAAGGATGATTTGATCAAAGTGGAATCCATAAACATTTCCGGTTGTTCGATATCTGCCTTTCTCTTTCTCAGTGAAAAAAGTACGGACAATGATGAAACCTACTCGGGCACTTTTTTTTTGTTGAAGATGATAAAAGTATTCAACGCTGTCAATCTCTAGTTATAAGAAGCAACATTACGTTGGTGCACAATCAGTGAACTAAATTAATCCATAAATATATGGGTAATTTTTGAAAGGATTAAACTACGAAGTGCATCGAGTCCTCTCTTGTGCTTCAAACTAAATTTTTGTACTGAATAATTAAGTTAATGTCTTTTATTGCCCTAATGGATGGCAAAGAACATTAATTTGCTTATTTCTTTGTAAAAAAAAATGAAATGGAAAATGGTAGAATTAAATTGGGACCACTAAAATTCAAAAAATCCAAAAGTTAGTCATTGCATGCCTTACGATTGCTTATATTACATATAATTTAATTATTTTTAAATGGTAATTATTAAACAATCATAGCTGTTTTCAGTTTTTGCTTCAGTTTCAAATTCAACTTAACAAATTTCAATTTCTGTTTCAATTTTGAATTGACGATTTAGCGGCCTACAGCCTAAACTTCAGATTTATCGCCGTTGAAATACTTCAAATTGGTATGCTCTATAATCATTGCGCATATTAATTTAAGGTTAAATGCGGTCAGATTGAGAACGAAATTTATTAAATTTGTTAAATCAGTTTAAAAACTTCATTGATTATATGATTTTCTGGAATGGAAAATTTTAGACAATAGTTCAATGCATTCATTGATGTGTATTCTTGCAAATGAGAATGTTTTTTTTTTTGGAACATTGAAAAAAAATAAAAAAATAAACATAGTTGCAAATAATTTCCATAGTGATTTATTACAATTCTGGAATTAAATTATACGATGCATGGGATTGCTGAATCATAATCAAGTATTGTCGAGTTTAAGAAGTATCGATAAGATGAAATTTGTTTGAGACTTTTGAGCAAATTTCTCTTACTTTTACCTCAAGTTAATAAAGCAAAAAAAAGTCATTGAAAAAAAATCAATCAAAATTGTGCATTTAATACCTTTTTTGTCATCAGTTAACCATCCAATTGATGATGACTTCCCTTTTTTCATTATTTTAGGTTTTAAAAATATAACAGAATTTCGCAACATTGGTATTTCCGGTTGCGTTATTTCATTATTACTCTGTAGCGAGGATTCATTCCTGAAATCATATAAATATGTAGCAATCATTATCAATGTTCAAGTAGGAATATTTAAATATACAGTTTGTTTCAATCAAAATAACTCGTGTACTAAATACTCTTAAATCATACTTAAAATATTTCATTATTTAAATTTTTCGTGAAAACAAACGCTTTAGTCTCCTGAAGGTTGTTTACGCTACGATTGTGAATGATCTCAACACCATACTTTCGATTGAATACATGGCAAGAGATTTGTATTCGCTCAGTATCTAAAATAAATGAAAAAAAGAGAGATAAGTGAAATTTATTCTTGAACCGCAAATACATTTAGTTTACTTTATCAAGATACTCTTCATTATGTGAAGTTTTAATGGAGCTATCTGAGAAGTTTACAGCCCCATTGATGTTCACATGGATTTTTTTTTGTCAACCATTATAAAGGAAATAAAAGGTAAGTCAATCATGGTTTGTTTTTTTCTTTGTGGAAAAAATTGAAGGTGGTTCAGTTTTAGATATTTTTTCGTCTTAGAAGACTTTTTTAAGTATATTACGTACAGCGTATAAAAAACTCGTATACTTATTCTACAATAACTTGTGAAATTTAATTCTCTTTCAAGGAAATGCTGAAATCTAAACGATTTTTGCTAGCTAATGAGGTATGATTTGATTGATGTAATAAAGAAAATAAAGAAAGGCATGTCAATCCTAGACTATTTCATTTCAAGAGGCCTATTTCGATGTGTTAAACGTAAAAAGATAACTTGATGTAATAAGATCATACCGCTACAATGCAGCGTATAACTACGTTTCGGAAGTTCAGAAATTTTTTTAGCACTATCACCATCATCTATATGAGAAATTATGCTTGTTGCGGAATCACTAGATGAAGTGCGTGATAGGAACGTTTCGGTACTGATCGATGATACGGTGGAATAAGATGATAATGCATATGGTGACAATAATCGATGATCTGAAGCTAAACTTATCATAATTACCATCCATTAAACTTTTTTCCATTTGCGACAAATGCAACATTTAGTGTAACTGTCGATTAGAAGTGAAAACAGATTTAATCAGAATTACTTTCATTTGAAAAAAAAAGTTACTCAGAACAAATTTTTCAATGCACTTCTTTTCATTATGAAATATAGCAAATGTCTTAAAATTTGAAACAGACAAGTATTAAAAATAAATAAAAAAGAAAATAAAAACAGAAACTAAACGATGTAAAGTGAAGAATGAAAATTAAAAACAAATAAAAAAATTAATTCAACTTAATCGAAAAATCGAAAGCAAAAATTTAAAAAAGAAAATTGAGAGGCTCAAAATTAAAAAGATAAGCGTCAAAAAAGCCGAAATCATACAATTTTAATTTCAAAATGTAAATTTGCTAAAAATTAGAATTTTCTATGACATACAGGCACCTTTGAAGGTAGCAACTGCTTAAAAGCAAATAAAAAAAGTGTTCGGGAAAAAAAGAACTTTTTTCCTTTTCATGTAAAATTACATGATGCAAATTTTATAATATCCAGGAATTTTACGCTACAATAACATTTGCAATGTAAGGTTATGCACCACAATAATATTGCAATTGCACAAAACTTTCAAAGTGTGCAAAGCATTTTGCGCTATAATGTTGCTCGTAAATTGTATCCAGTCAATTCCACTTGACAAGAATATCTTAGATGCATTTGAATTCCCGCTAAATATTTTAATAAACGAAACAATTTCATGAGAATTTCAATCATCATTGTTTTCATTTACTGTATCATCATTCGTTTTCATCATTAATAATACTTCTTTTGGAATTTTTTCAACATAGTAGCAAATTTTTGAAATTTCAGCAAAACAAAAAAAAAAAACGAAATAGGAAGGGAACTTACCTACTGCATTTGCATTTGTCGGTAATTCCGAATATGTTGAAATGGATTGAAGTAATGTGCTCGTTGTATTCTGATCATAATTCTGGTTTTTCAGGGATTCATTGGATCCTGATTTTCTTGTAGCATTTTTCGCATTTCGATTACCCATTCAAATTTTTAGCACATTTGTTGATATTTAGATGCATGCAATTTTTTTTTATTTTTGGTGAGCAAATGTTAAATTTTACTTCAGTCTGAAATTAATGAAATTTAAATTTAATCGAAAATCTAAAATGTAAAACATAAAAAAGTATTTTTATTTTTATTGAAATTTTCACTTTTGATTTTACTAGCATTTAACAATTGTTCGTAAGTTTTCGAAATAGAAAATTCATCAATTAGAATGAAAATAAAATAGTAAACAAGTGAAAGAAAATTGTGAAAGATGACGTCATTCCCATTTGTACTTTTGCTAATTATTTCAACAAATAGGTGAGAAAATTCAGATTTTCAATAAATAAATATAAGCTTAAATTTAAGCATATATAATGAGCCGGGTATAGTAAGCTAAATGCTATACGATAGTAAACTTTATTATACAATAAATCAAATTCTGTTATAACACTAGAGCGTAAATATGAATTCAAATTAAGCATTCAAGCTTAACTGATAAGCTTAATTGATGAGCAAAGAGGTTCAGCAATCGCTAATGAATTCATTAACAAATTTCTCCATTCATGCAATAAATATATTGAGGCTCATTACTGTTTGCATTGCGTCTTTTGAATAATGAATGGAATGCCAAGTTAGACT
The DNA here is from genome assembly GCA_037074765.1 of Mansonella perstans. Lineage (NCBI taxonomy): Eukaryota > Metazoa > Nematoda > Chromadorea > Rhabditida > Onchocercidae > Mansonella > Mansonella perstans. The sequence continues at coordinate 96,308 of JBAMDO010000136.1, forward strand.
CATTTTGATGGAAAATAGAAATTTGTAATTTCTTTCGTATCTTGTCCCATTCTTGTAAAACCTGAATTTTTTTCTGTATTTTTGAAAACAATTTCAATTTTTCATTTTATTTCAAGGAACGCATCATCAGTGGGTCATGTAAGAAGATTTGAAAATTACAATCTGATATTAATCTCAAAAAAAAGAAAGCTCAATCATTAAAATTTTTCAACTTTTAAAATTTTAATAGATTTCAACTTGAAACGAAATGTCAAAGAAGGAAAAAAAGTGGAAAACAAAAAAGTATCATTAATGGCACAAGAAGACTGTGTAAGGAATATAAAATTTGAGCAGTCAAATTTTTCGATTCGAGTTAATTAAGTTTTTATTTAATTATTTGGGAAAATTAATTTGGATGAAATCACAAAGAAAAGGAATGACGATACAGAAATTACGCTAATTTATCATAGTAGATGAATAAGTCAAAACAATCTAAATGCTAGTTAATAATTATTGATGTTAAAATTAACGTATTCTTATTGAAAGAAAAATTAGTTTAGTATTCTTATTAATGTTAAAATTAGTGTATTCTTATCGATTAAAGTCAAATAAACTGAATGAACGCCCAAGTGATGTAAAGCAGTAACTTTTGATAATTTATAAATTAATAAAAAATTCGAAATTATTTATGGATTGCTAATCAATAAGTGATATTCTTATCATTACATTTCAATGAAGTAAACAAAAAAAAGAGCAGAAAGATATAAATTATTAAAAATTTTATTTTTATTTCATAAAAAATTCCGTTGTTTACTTTACAGGCAATACGGCATTGAAATTCCAATTTAATAATTAATTTAATATATCGAAAAAGCTCATTATGTACACATATGCTCATACACGCATACATGCACACATGCGCACATACATGCACACAAATACACAAACATACATATATGCATACAAATACACCTAGAAATGAATTAAACTAAAATTGTTTAGGTATTTTTTTTTAAGAAACATAAAAAAAATGATTGAAAATAACTATCACTATTATCCTTGAATGTATTCAAATTAATTAAATTGAAGCAAAAATGAATTTCAAAGCAAAATGAAAGAGAATGCAGTGGATTGCACCAGTACAATAAGTATTCTTCATCAATCTCAATTTGAATATATTCTAAGATAATAGTGATAATGAAAGAATTATTGATTGTTTACATTGAAAACAATTTAGTATGATGAATATTGTTATCTCTACAAGTAACATAGAATGCTAATTTGCAGAATATATAACAAATATGGATTTCGGTAAATTTCAATGTCTTTTCATGTTTATCAGAACATTTACCGCACAATTTCCTCTGATCGTAGCAGATGAGAATAATTCAGCTTGTCATTTAATCCTGTCATCTTAGATTTGCCTAGAAGAATAAGTTTAGCAAATGAAACAACTGAGTTTATCATCTAATCCTTCTCTCAATTTATTTGATAAGTTTGAAAAATATATGAAAAAAATTCATCTCATATATTTTAGCAGTAAAAAAAAGAAGTGAAATTAACCAATTTAATTGGTAGATAAAAAACTTTCAGAAAATGAATTCCAATTTGTTTTAATTTATTTATAAGTTTGAAGAAATTTTAGTTTATTTAATCTTTCATTCTTTCTGGAAGAGAGAATTTCCTGAATTCTTTTCATCCCATTTACACCTTTTCTCTCTCTCTCTCGCTCTCTCTTACTATTTGAATTTCATATCTAAGAATCCCATTGTTAAGGTAACTGTTGGAAACATAACATAGTATCATTGATATTACTGATATCATTAATGAAATATAATTGTCATAGTTTATACATAATAAAGTAAAATTTAAGAAGATTGTTTCTTTTGATTCTTTGGAAATCTAAAAAAATTATAACGGACTAGAAAAAAATATAATTCACAAAATTTTTAAGTAATTTTTTCAAATTAATTTAAAATATTTCAATTCACCAACAAAATTCTGAAATTAATTCAAATATTATAAATTGGTTTACAAAAATTTTTTTTTACAAAATTTTAAAAAGAGGACAAATCAATTTCTGGAATTTCATATTAGTTGACAAAATTTTAAAATTAATATGAAAGATTCCAAAATTGGAATTTTAAGTAGCAACTGAATTAGAGAAAAATATACTTCACAAAATCAAAAATTTTTAATTAATTTTTTTCAAATTAATTTAAAACATTTCAATTTATCAACAAAATTCTAAAAATATTTAGAATTCTAAATATAATAAATAAACAATATGACGCAAATACGACACAAATGTCTAAAAATATGAAAAATATAGTGCAAATGAGTCTTAAAATAATGAAATTAAATAAATGAATGGAAATATGAATCATGAAAGCGCCCTGATTTAGAATAGCAATTATTGTCTTGCTTCATGCATCATTTGCTATTTATAAATTATTCGAGAATTAATTTGCACTTACCGCCTATAAAACTATTTTTGTTCCTTTTTTTTTCCACAAATTCTCATAAGAGAAATCAATTAATTTTAACTTGTAATATAGTCAAATACATACAAAAAGAAATATGCGCGGTTTTTCTTTTTTTTGTAAGATAATTTGATAATTTAAATCACAAAAACTTTGGCTCAATGACTTAGACGCAACATGTAACAAATACGTAATGAAGAATGAGTAAGAATTGTTGAAATTAATTAAATGAATTAATTTGGATTATGAAGGAGAATTGATAAGAAAAAATAAATGTTGCTCTATGCATTTGCAATGCTTTCCATGTCAAAATTTTTGGCTAATTTAAATTATAAAACTTAGACTTAATGACCAAGCGCTAAATGTTGTAGAAAAAAGAGAAAATTTGTAATATTGCAGGAAAGTAATGAAGAAATTTGTGCTTTTTTTTTCTTGTTTTCGTACATTTATCATCCGATCCCAAATATATAGAGAAGCATTGGTTTTCTTTTTTTTTTCCACACTCAATTTCTAGACATTTAGCATCTGATCATAGGCAAGGGCTTTTTTCCCACAAAATTTGATGGAGTGTATTTCTAACTGCCCATTAATCAGCTCAAATAATAGTGCATTCTGCATTATTTTTGGATCATTTGTTGCTCATTTAATTTGTAATAATATCTTAAGACTCAGCAATAAGTATCAATTCTATTATCAACAAATATAACCTCCCATTTATGGCTAAATTTCTTGGCACTGATAATTAGACTAGCCATGAAGGGTATTTGAAAATGCTAGAATCTGAATTTTGCTACCTTGAATAATTAATTAATTATCACAATCGTAGAAAATTCCGTATGAAACAAACTAAAATCAATAGTGTATCCTGATTCTGTATTGATGAAGCACTGAGCGGAAATCTTATTTCTTAAAATGAATCCCGAAGAAATTTCGTCTCGAAGAAATTCTGTGTAAAAAGTGGGACAAGGATTAACCAGGTATGACAATAATTATCATGTAGTATTTGTTATCAAGAATGTTAATACTTATCATGCAATATTTGCTATCGGGGGTGATAATAATTTTAATATTTGATATCAGGATGATAATAATTATCACAAATTTGTTCTTTCAAATAAGGTATCTGATAATAATCATCATATAATATTTGCACTTCTTTTATGATAGTTATTTCACGCATATTTAATAGTTTAGAAAGTTATAAATGAGAAAATTTCTTGGACAGATGTGTGCAATAATTTCTTACAGTACTTGGGCAAATACTTATACAACAATCTCTCATAATGCTTTAAGAAGTAATAATTATTTTTTCTTATTAAACTTAGAATACTTAAAAGGAAATAACTTTCTCTTTGACAAAATAAAGCTTAATTTTTTTAAAACAGCAATCCATTAGCATTATAATTTTTTTCTTTTCATTTTCATTGATATTTTGGTAAATAATACATATAGTAACTTTTATTTTAATGTTTATTAAAAGCAGTAAAAGTAATTTCCAAAAATTATTACATAGATAAAACATCGAAAAGACTTCTTCAATGATATGATAATAACAATTTGAGCCTATGAAATATGATAATTGACTGAAATTTTCAATTCACATCTGGTTGTCAATAATTGTCGATGTGTAGGATTACGAATTTATGGAAGGATTAAAAATTAATAAGAAATGTACTGATACTGATAAAATGTCGGAAAAGTGTGTTTTTGATGTGTTGGACTTGAATTAACATTTAGTGATATGATGAGAATCATGATTGTCTGAAGTCTAACTTCATGTGTAATCAATAATTGCTGATGTATCATATTGATTAGCTGGAATTAACGTTTTAATAAATCATCCATTTAAAAAAATGATTTCAATGTTCAAAAAATAAGCAAAAAAAAACAGCAAACTTGAATTTTATTATCATTCAAAAGATTCTTGTGATTTGATTTTTTTTTTTGAAATTGAACGATTACCTGAACGGAGTTAAAACAAATGAAAGTAATGTACTTCCTTAGCAATAATGCAAAACTGGCACATCACCGATTCCAAATGTTTACTTTTTTCTTTTAAATTTAAAACAAGTTTTGCTCTTGAAATTTTTGCTTATTCCTGGAAAATTAAAATTGTCTTAGATTTTGCTTTCTTTTTCCATAACTTCTGCATCAACAATTCCGGGTGGTCGCAATGCTTCCAGTTTCTTTAATCGTTAGCAAATTTTTTTTTTTTGTTCTTAATGCTATTTGTGCAAAATTATTGAAAAGTATTCAAGCAACGCATAAATCCGAATGCTTACTTATTACTCAAATTCAACATTTCTTTCCAATTGTTAATTGAAACAATTTTTCGAAATTTACAAGTTAAAAATTTGAGGAAAACTCATTGAGAGACTTAATTCCGTAGATCAGGACTTTTGAACTTTATAACTTAATCACTTTTCATTTTACAAACGAAGACTTTTTAGTCTTAGAAATGAAATTTTGAAGTCACAAATTAAAACTTCTGAACTTTACGGATCAGTTTTTGAAATTTTTGAATCTTACCTTAAATCCAAGTTTTTATAAATTGAAATTTTTGGACTTGATAAATTAATTTTTTTTCAGATTTTTGGTATATTCATTGGTCTTAATGGTTTTGAAAGTGAGTAATTTAATTTTTTGTTAAAATGCATTTTTTTAATATGCATTTGCTTTCATGAATGTATTTCATTACAAACAGTCCAACAATATTAATTATTCCAAATTAATATTTTCATCAATTAAATTTAATTTACAATCGCTATCCCAATAGCATGCAAAGAAGAAAATATGGAATAATCTGAACTAAGCGAACAATTATAGGTATATTTGTGTACACAAAAAAAATGAATATAACAAATTTCAGTTTTGAAAGTAAAAATTTTTCCTATGATAATTTCAATAATTTCATTTTAAGATATTTCAGCATGTGTTGACAAATTCTGTCCTTTGGGAACATATTGCGAAGAGCGCGATATTGTTGAATGCGGCAATCCGCCATGTCGACCGCTGCTTGTATGTATGCCTGATTACACTAAAGGTTTTTTGGCACTTTTTTCGCGGATTTATGGCTGGCAAATCGCTAAGAAATAAAGAGTATAGTAGGCAAAAATATATTTAATCTATGGGAATGTTATGAAGACAAGTAATAACATTTAGCTAAATCATTCAAATAAAAAAACAGTATTAATTGAGAAAAAATGAGCTTAGTGATGTGAAAATAATCATTTCACCGGTAATTCCTAAAACTATCGGTAAAGGAAAATTTTCTGCGATTTGCAATTCTAAAATATGTATTTCTAAATTATTTCATTCAAATGAAAGAAATTCTTCGATACAAAAGTATTCGGGAACATTTCGAATAGATTTTTTATATTTTGCTTCAAAAATTCGATATTTTTCGAACTTTTAATAAAAAAAATTTCAGGCTGTAAAAGTCATCCACTTTGTCCAGCAGGTCAAATATGTGCCGAAAAGTTGGTGCCCTGTATTGGTCGGTCATGCCGTAAAATTGCAAAATGCGTGCAACCAGGCAGTTCGTGTATTTTTGTCATCTTTTTTTCAAATTAACTCTCAAAATCTGTCATATTTCTTAAACAAAATGTTTCATTCTTTAAGATTCCTTTTAGTTAAAAATAAATAGTTCAAAAAACTGACTAAAAAAAAGAGAAAAATGGAACTACCGATCTTCCATTGTTGTTTAAGACTTTAATTAAATGATTTAAGCTAACTGTTAGCCATTTTCATTAATTAATTTACAGCATGCGATGCAATGGAATGTCCACCGTCACATAAATGTATAATGACCCCTGGGCCAACATGTATCAGAACAATTTTATCTGCTGAAGATATAGCCAAAATGAACGAACATTAAAGCACGTTTGCAATCAATTAAACTTTTTTATTTGTCACTTTTACAGTAATTTGAACACGTTTATTGATCAGTTCCGTTTGAAAACAATTGAAGAAGACAAATGATATTAAATAAATGACATGAGCTGAATTAAGTAAGACATGAGTTGAATATAAAACGGTAAGACAAAACACTAGATGATGACAAAAGCGCTATTTAAAAGAACCATTTGTCATATTCATTTTCTTCTATCGCCTAGTACTTTTATAGTGAATTGCAGCTGTTTATGTTTGAAATCAATCCATAAAATTTTGAAAATTTTCGGAAAGTAACTTTAGCATTATAATTGTTCCTTTTTCGAAGTTTAAGCTGATCTTATACAAATTACGCCTGTCGGATCATTTAATTGAAATAAATTAATTTTTTCTTACTTCTCAATTTACTCACTAATACATGTTGAAGTTTCTTTCTTGAAAATATTTTAGAGTTAAAGTTGTGAAGTGATTTAAAAAAAAAACATAGAATTGATAAATGTTTCACAAAATTCTTTTTTTTTGTTAAATATGCGATCAAGTATTTTTTTGACAAACATCAATATGTCTTTTTCAATATTTTAAAATAAAATTGAACTGCTTTTTATTCTAAACAATACGTTTTTTTATGAAATGAAAGAAAAATTAATTCCTAAAAGTTTAAAATGTTTAAAAGTTTTATCACTTTTTCGGCTTGTTTGAAAATATTTTCATCAGTAAAAACTTACTTCATTAAATTGCAAATTAATTTCGAATTCAGGCCAACTTCAATATATTTGTACTCATTAATTTAACTTCATGCAAAAGATGCAAAAGTTGATCTTTTAAGTTAGTCGGCTTATTGATTAATTAATTAAACTCTAATAAAATTTAATATACACTTTAAATTATTGAAACGGAGAAAATAAAAGAGATTCGATAAATTGTAAAGAAAACATTATTTATAGGTCAAAAAAGTCAGTGCCAGGTAATCAATTATATGCCCAATTGTGTAAAACTGATAAATGACAGTCATTGATATGGGTCCACATAAGTTATACAATAGTAACTGTGAGAAGCGCAATCAGCGTTTCTTTTTTCTCGTCACTACAAGTAATCAATTATGCCCTTTTTAGTCAATCAAATTTTAAATTTTATAAACATTTTGAATGTTATCAAAAATGCCGCTTTTAGTGTGACTAGCCATTTTTTTTTTACACAAATTGGTAAATTTCAAATTATTATCCAAAATTTTTATTCCTTTTTTTCTCTGACCGTCTGTTTGTTGCCAATAAAGATAAAACCAGAAAAGTTTAATCATTTTTGCTTATTGTCCACTCTATTTGTATAAGTTAGCGATGGCAATTAATACGAAATATTTGGAATAAAATTACCCCAATTAATCTATGCTTTACAATCCATGTGTTACTCATTTCGCTTAACGCGAGAGTATTCATCGAATAATACTGATCATTCGTTGAAATTCTTGAAAACTATTCGTAATCTTCATAACGAAAAAATAGACAAAATTTCGGAAGTGGTGGAAAGCTCACTTTTGGAAGGTTATTGTATATATTGTATTCTCGTCGCCTTTCTTCTTGCTGAAAATGTCAAGTTTACATCTGGAAATAATGTTTGTGGAAGGCTTGAGAACCATAATTGGCGCAAGTTATTTTTATACATACAAGGAAATATTGGCAAATAAATTTCCTGAAATAATGACAATTTTTTAAGTAATTAGAAATTTAATGTAATCTAAATTAATTTTTCAACAATATTATTCTGTTGTATGACAGATAAAAGAACGAAACAAAAAATCTTGTATTTATTACCTGAAATAAGTATTTCGGAATATTTCATGAAAAATAAGAGAGAAGAAAAAAGAAATAGAAAATGCATAGAAGCAAAGTGAAAACAAGTCATTATTGCATTCCTGCTATTTCTGTCCAAAATAACCTGAATGACGAATGAGTGGAGGAAGTGCTGGTGCAAAGCTGGAGGTTATGGGAGTGCTGGTATTGCAGTTGCAGAAAGTCCTGCAGTAATTAGCAACAAAGTTTAGGAAATGATGAATCAAGTTTAGAACATTACTCCCTACATTATCAGTTATAAACCTATCGTCTGCCCATTCAACTAATAATTTTCTCCCAGCGAATTTATAGAAGTTTGCTTAACAATCAAATACTTACGAAGTACGGACAAATGCTGTGCAAGCTGCGCTATCACATGAAGCGATGGTAATAATTATCACAAATTCGATCTTTTAAGTAACGTATTTGATAGTAATTATCATGTAATATTTGCACTTCTTTCATGATTGTTATTTCATGCATATATAACAGTTTGCGTAGAAGGCTACAAATGAGGAAATTTCTTGAACAGATATATCCTCATAATGCTTTGGGTAGTTGTATACAAAAATTTTCCATAATACTTTACAACAGGTACACAAATAATAATTATCTTCTCTTATTTAATTTTAAACATTTAAAAGAAAATAGCTTTCTCTTTGTGAAAATAAAACTTGATTTTTTTAAATAGCAATCCACTCCAGGCATATAAATTTTTCTTTTTATTGTCATTGATATTTTGGTAAATAATTCTGTTAGTAATTCTTTTTTTTGTTTATGTAAAATACTTGGATATTATTAGTTGTTAAAAAAGGTGAAAAGAGGAAGAAATTATTTCGCCTTTTCGAAGCTCCTAAATAGAAAGCGCAAAATATTGGAAAAACAACAACGGAATGTTTTTTTCTTTTTTGGCTCAATTGAAAATGATTAATTGAAAAAATTTTCAGAAAATTGAAATTTATCGTAAAGAGTTGGATTGAACTTGGAATGGAAATAGTTGCAAAAATGGTAACTTTTACTTTAATGGCTATTAAAATCAATAAATGTCGCATAATTTTCAAAAAATATTTGATACTATGAAGTATGAAAATTGGCTGGAATTAATGACAATTTGAAACTATGAAATATGATAATTAGCTAGAATTTTCAATTCACATGTGCTGGCTAATAATTATCGATGTGTAGAATTACGACTTATTGAAAACAATATTGCCATCGGAAAAGTTTCTTGATGTGTCAAACTAGAATTCAACATTCAGTGATACAGTGATAAATCATAATTGTTTAAAGTCTAAATTCATAAGTAATCAACAATTACTGCTGTGTTAATGATGTGTATGTCATCGATTAGTTAACTCTCTATGTGGAACTATCTTAATAAATGATCAAAGATCTATTGATAAAAGGGAACATTTCTATTTCAAAAACTCATTCCAATGCTTAAATATTAAAAAAAATGAGCAAAAAAACAGCAATTTGAATTTTATTGTCATTCAACAAATTCTTGTAATTTTTTTTTTTTTTTGAAAATGAAAGATTACCTAAACGGAGTTCAAACAAATGTAAGCAATGTATTTCCTAAGCATTAATGCAAAATTGATGATTTACCGCTTCCAAATGTTTATTTTTTCTTTTAAATTTAAAATAAGTTTTGCTGTTGAAATTTGTGCTTTTTTGAATAGATTATTCCTGCAATATTTAAATTGTCTTAAAGTTTGTTATCTTTTTTCATAGCTTCTACATCGGGAATTCCGAATGATCGCAATGCTTCTAATTTGTTTAATCGTTAGCAAATTTTTTTTTATTCTAATTCGGCTATTTGCGCGTAATTATTAAAAAGTATTCAAGTATATGATAAATCCAAATACTTACTAATTGAAATTCAGAAGTACTTTTTTTTGCATTTGTTAATTAAAACAAATTTTTGAATTTTACTAGTTAAAATTTGAGAAAAAACTCGTTAAAAGGCCAAATTCTATGGATCTGAATTTTCGAACTTCATAAGTTAACAATTTTCCATTTTACAAACGAAGAGTTTTGAGTTCCACAAATAAAATTTTGAAATCATAAATTAAAACTTCTGAATTTTGCAAATTAATTTCCGTAAAATCCGGAAGTTTTAAGCTAATTATCAGCTAATTTACAGCATGTAATGCATTGAAATGTCCATCATCACATAAATTTCAATGATTGCTAAACCAACATGTATCAGGACAATTTTATCTGTGAAGCTTTTGTTCATTTTGAACGAACACTGAAGCACGTTTGCAATCACTGAACACGTTCATTGATCACGCTTATAATCACTGGAATTTTTTTTTTATCACTTTTTTGTTCTTTTTTTTAAAATTCTTTTAAATCCTACAATTTTTTGCAAAGAAAATTCCCACAAAATAAATGCTTGATTTTCGAATTTTATTTTTTTATAAATGAAGAATCGTTAAATCAGTTGGCTTGTTTGAAATTCAACTGATTACATCCCTTTCGTAGTTTTATTGATATGCATAGACAACAAGGAGTTTGAAGTTTAGAATTACACAATGGATCCACATATAGTCGTAGACGGTTGCTGGCTATCAATTCAATGATAGTAATTTCATGGAGAGAGGAAAAATTACATCCTGATAGATTGCAAGCAAAGGATTAATCATTACAATAGCTGCTTGGGATTTAGATAATGAGATAATAGACAAGGAAGATTTGGAACGTACAATGAGGACTTTTTCCATTAAAGTAAACATGATGATTTGAGCTCAAAACGTTACCATTCACTTCATATTACACAATTATATTCAATAGAACCATATGATTATCATTAGCATCATTTTCTTATTTCATTATTCCTTTATAATTTTTAGCTGAATTTAATAGCAATTTATTTGCCTAATGCTTTTTCGTATTTCTTTTCTAATACAAGTTTTGAATTGTATGAAATTAAAATTTATTAACTATTGAGAAGTTTACATGACTCAAAAGATGATATAGAAAAAAAAGCCATACAATTTTCTTCATTGTTAGTGCTGTTTGAAAATTTCTTGAAGAGAGATTTTACATCTATTGATAAGAGTGAAATCATAAATCAATAGATTTTTTGTTGTATCAGCTGTAAAATCTTATGCATAATTGTCAATCGACAAAAGAATCCTCAAAATATTTAATTAAAATATATATTGCACTTCATTATCACACTGCAGAAATTGCACTTCACATATTATGCATTTATTGCATGCTTATCCCATATTGAATTCGACTGAGTGTGAGATAAGTGATACCAATTACTACATTTGGTTTACCACTGCTCCATTATACATTTCAAATATCATTTAATTGATTGCTGTGTTATTTACGCTTAAATTTAAACCCAACTTTAATTTTTTTTCCTAATTTTTGTGTTTAATGAAATAATATAAAATTTCTATCGCACTGTGTTTTTTTATCTAAAACATTTTAAAAATGCTAAAAGATAACATCATTTTTTTGGATTTATTCATCTAAATCTCTTAACAAATAGCTTTCCAAAAATTTAATTTTATAATTTAATTTTCAAAAGTTTATTAATTAATAAACTTGCTCTTTTCAAATCATTTTATTTCGGCATTCCTATTTCATGCAACCATTTCTTTTTTATTATTCAGTCAAATTTTATCCTACAGAATACTGAGCATATTTTTAATTTTATAATAAAATTCCGAATTTTGCATTGGATTTTGCCATAACTAATTAGAAAAGAAAGTTTTAAATTCATTTCTCCCATTTTATTTAAAACATGCCCACAAAAAAAAAAGTAATAAATCATAACGTGACATTCTGTAATTAATCATTTCTCTTATAAATAATACAGCATAATATAATCTGGCTTATGCGAAACATTTTACACTATAATTATTTCTGTTTATTCATGCGTAATATAACTCTTCATGTTGTCTAATGAGAAACTCACCAATGATATTGCGATTCGATAAATAAATAAGATATTTATTTTAATCATTGAATTCCGATTTCTCTAGCTAATTTTCTGCTCCATAATTTGATAGTTTCGTCTTAATACAAGTTCATGTACAATTTCGTCTCTTGTTATTCCTTCAAATTGAGCTTGTTTTAACAATATCTTTATCCATTTATTAAACCGACCTCCATTAATTGATTGAAATTATTTCCTTTAAAAGTTTGGATTACTTTTGCAAGTTACTTTTATAACTTATCAGATATGATAATAGTTATGGTATTTGCTATCAAGATGATAATGATTATCACAAATTTGTTCTTTCAAATAAGATATTTGATAACAATTATCATATAACATTTGCATTTCTTTCATGATTGTTATTTCATGCATATTTAATAGTTTGCGTAGAAAGTTCCAAATGAGGAAATTTCTTAAACAGGTATATCCTCAGAATACTTCGGGTTGGTTTCTACAAAGATTTTACATTATACTTTGCAGCAAGTACACAACTAATAATTATCGTTTTTTATTTGACTTTAAACACTTAAAAGACAATGATTTCTCTTTGTCAAAATAAAACTTAATTTTTGTTTAAAAAAATTATTAAATTACATTTTTTCCCACTTACTTTTATTAGCAGTCCATCATTAGCATTATAAATTTTCTTTTCATTGATACTGACCTTTCCTTTGACCTTTTTTCCATTATCATCAATATTTTGATAAATAATATTAATGGCATCTTTTATTTTAATGTCTATTAAAAGCAATAAAAGCTACCTAATTTTTAAAATATATTCGCAACAAATAAAAAATCGAAAAAGCTTTTTCAATGATGTGATAATTAGAATTCGAGCCTAAAAAGTATAACAATTGGCTTCCCTTTTCTTAAAGATTCTTCACAACCTACATATCTGATTTGTTAGAATAATATTTGAAGAAAAAAAATTAAAATTCAGATATAACTGTTTTGGATTATCACCAATGATTGTGCTGTTATCAGTGGTCAAAATTTAACCAAGTTTGAACAATAAGATAGAAATGGTTGCATGAAATAGAAGTACCGAAATAAAATGATTTGGGACGAGTAAGTTTATTAATCAACAAGTTTTTGAAACAGTTATAGAAGAATTATAAAACTAAATTTTTGCAAAATTGTTTACAAAGAGATTTAGGTGAAGAAATCCAAAAAAAAAAATGTTGTATTTTAGCATTTTTGAAATGTTTTTGATAAGAAGACAAAATGCGACAGAACTTTTACATTATTTCATCAAATAAAAAAAATAAAAAAATTGAAGCTGATCTTAAACTTCAGCGTGAACGACACAGCAATCAACCAAGTGATATGTGAAGTGTCTAATAGAACAGTGGGTGAACCAAATGTAGCAATCGGTATCACTTATCTCACACTCAGTGTCATTTTTCAGGTTAACTTAAAACTTTAATTGAAAATTCGACATTTCAGATTCAACGTTTTTATCTTAATAAACATGCAATAAATATATAATATGTGAAGGGCAATAAAATATTTCAATTAAATGCTTCCAGAATTCTTTTGTCGATTGACAATTCATAAGATTATATAAACTGATTTAATAAAAAATCTGATTTATAATCTTAATCTTATCAACAGGTTTAAATGGAGTACAATGCATTTAATAACTTGTTAATTTTATATTTAAACTATTTTATTTCATAGTACAATATGACGAGTGTAATTAATACGGTTAATAAGCATATAAACTAAAGAAAAAAACAAACAAAAACCTGCCAATCAGATATTTTGATCGAGCAAAGATTATAACCACTCATCATTAATAATTTCAGATTGCTTATTTACCGTGTATTATAACATTCTTGAAACACGATTGCTATATTCATTCATGTTTTAAACTAATGCTTGTAATTGGTATCGTCGATATAATAACTACAAATAATGATTTAACGATTGCTGGAATCTATTCTATCATCGGAATTTCATTCTGTACCGCACCAATTTTTTCGGCATTTTCCAATTTTATTTCTTTAGGTAAGCAAAGGAAAAATTTTTCACTTTCTAAAAAATGCAAAATTGAAATAAAATTTTAACGACACAAGAAATTATGAGATCGGAAAATTTGCATTTATATCTACACTGCTATTCATCTCAAGCATTTCACTCTTACTTAATGAAAAACTTATTCGAATTTGATAGTTGGCAATTTTCGAATGAGCAAAGTTTCAGATTATTCAGTAACACAAGCCAAACATCAAATTATTTGGCAGGCTTTTTTAAGTTACCAAAATATTTTCCAAATTCCTTTTCAGTGTTTTGGTTTGCGCACTGTGCATTATGCATCATTCTTAATTTCAACAGATGCTTCAATTTGTATTTTGGAAAAACAGTGGTAAGTAGTCGATTGACGCTTTGCATCGTAATTTTATGAAATAGTACTTCTTAAATTCGATTTTTATCATTTCGATAGTTTTAAAATATCTAAAATTTGGCTTCGAAATTCAACTTCATAAAAAAAATTTAACTTTGACTTTCTACTTATTTACAAATCTTAAGTTTAACACCATCATTTCAATAATTGCAAAAAATGATATTATCGTTACATGTTCAGACATGCTTCACGAAATCGCGAGTATGGTTTTGGATCTGTTTGGCATTCTTATACGCTCTCATAATGTGCTTGATGTGTCCCCCCGGATACTATCATAGCTATCTAGGTGTTTCCTTTGCTAAATCGGTTTCGAAACCAACAGCAGTACTTTTTTTTAATTAAATTTTTGTTTTATTAAAGTTAAATTTTAAAATTTTAAAACGAATACATTTAAAGTTGAAATTAGAAAAAAACACTTCTATTTTAAGCTAATATCATTTAATTATTATTACTCTAATGTATAATAAAAAAATAATGATAAAACCATTATTTTTATCATTAATTGTGATTAGATTTTTTTATAAATCGTAAATTATTATTTCTTATGAATTATATCTTTGAGAAAAGATAACACTTTCAATTATTGTTTTTATATTGAATGATGAAATATTGCTGAAAATATCTGCTCGTTGATTTGATGATATTGTCAGATAGAAAGTTTGGCGCATGTATTTAATAATGTTTGCGTTATTGTCGTCATTCTGGGACAGTATGTATTCATTGCAATAGTTTTGCATCGACAATTGCACGGAGTTTCTTGCAGATTGAATCCAACAAACCCCAATTAACAGTATGTCAATTATTTCAAACTTTAAATTTAATTCACAAATTAGGAAAAAGGTGGAAAAAATCGTTGAATAATATATCATTTAAATTTTGTGCAAATTTGTATCCTTCAAATAAGACATAATGAATGGACATAGATGGACGGAATATCTGTAATTGAAAACAATGAATAGGAACATCTAACAAAGCATTTTTATAGTAAGTTAATAAATTTAATTCCATTTATGAAGAATAAAAAATTAACAAAAGATAACTGAGCGCACTTCGGATATCATTTCTAAATTATTATCTATACTAGCCTTGAAATTAGGAGAACTGCGACTTTCGTATAATTTCATTGCTATGACAAAAAAACTATTCAATTCCTTATAGTCACTTTCATTTAATAATTGTTATATAATTTTCAATGTTTAGTTGAATTATTTAAGCTGAAATTTTCAGATATTAATACAATCGGTTATTATTTGTTTCTTCTTGATTACCTGCAGTATATTATACATGATCATTGAATTCATAAATATCCCGCAAACTCTTTTACCATTTATTCATATTTCATGGATGATTACGCAAGGTTTTCATTTTTTTTTTTCGAAATTTATCGCTTTCGAAGAAAACTGATCATTTTAATTCCATTACATATTAGCATTATTTGCTAATCACTGATTTAATTAAAGAACAAAATAAATTTGCTAGAAGAACTTCTCAGAAAACTGATAACCAATCGATGTAGCTAATACGCAAAGCATGCTTAATACTGCAAGCATTAGCAGCAACAAGTAGTCGTTTAAGAGAAAAATATAAATTTGCTTTATTAAGGTGGCAAGGCATTCATTTATATTGCAACGAGCAAGAAAGTACGACAAACTGTTGCTGATATTAAATGGATATGCGAACTTAAAAAATTTTTGTCGAAAATTTGCAAATAATACATTTTTGAGAAAATATACTGAAGAATGTATGTTCTGATGAACAATGGCAAGGAATTTTCGAACTTTTCGAATGAGATCAAGGTAAAGTTCGACTTACAGTCGAAAAAATATCTGAGAGATGTTAAAAAAAAATAAAATGAAAATCAAAAATATCTCTCATTTTTCGATTACAACACATATGCATTCTAGTAAAATTGTAGTCATCAACTGATATTATAAATCACTTTTCAGTTATTTTCATTACATATTGACATATTGCATATGAAAATAATAAAATATTAATGCGCCTAATTTAGAAGCGCACACACGCGTATGCATGCACACACACAAAGACGCATGAAATAAATTTGAAAATCATGCTAAAATGAATATGGATTCAGAACAAAGATTCGATGAAATTATTTAGCACTTTAGAACAAAAAATGAAATTATTTTTTAGGTTTGAAGATTCTTAAAAATAATGAAATTTCTGTTAACTGTTTCGAAAAGCGGTATTTAAACGGTATACATTACTAATTAAGCATTTACAGAAATTTTGGAAAAAAACAATATTCTGACATAAATTGGCTTGGTTATAAGTGAGAGGTTCCTTACAATGTGCCGACGGTATATAATTTTTGACAGAGAATTTAAAAAATCATTTGTTTCACAATCATTTTAATTTGAAACAATTGTTACCAGAAAATTGCAGTAGGTTTCTAGAAATTTTTCTGACATTCCCAAATGAAGAAGAATATTGCCCTCAGAAAAGGATTTTGATGGAAAAATTTAGAAATATTTTACCATAAGAAAACCAGTCCTACATCGCAAAGGATATGATCGAGAGTGGAAATCTATGTAAAGATACTTCGAAAACTCAAAGGAATGGGCAATATTTGGAGCATTCAGCACTGAAAGTATTATTGAAAGTATATGCCAGGCAGTTTGAATATTGGACAAAGTTTAGCAACGAAAAAGTGAACAGCAATTATGACAGTGACTATCACTATTATTAATTATCAGATATCATTATTATTTTATATATCATTATTATTTACTGCAAAATCAGCAAAATTTCTTGATTATTATGCAATGAACTGTTATTATTGAAATAAACATATACATTACATTTAATTCCTATTAGTTAGATATTTAATTACACTTTTTCTTCACCGTTCTTGCTTAGCAAATGTTATGCATTAATAAAATTTTTAATTTATTTCCAACAATTTAGCATGCTCCATTATTATTTTTATAAACAGTGAAAAATATTGAAATTCAAATCTTCCTTCTAAATTTTTCTCTTTCAAATTGGAAAGATAATTAAATGACAACAAAAACGAATATCCAATATTGTGGGATGTTGTTAGAAAAATGCCGAAAACTTTTTAAAAAATTAAATCTAATGAAATTCTTGGAAATCTCATTAAAAATCAAACTCAATATGAATTTTTTAAACGTAAAAGGATTTATGACATTTCAGAATATACGTCTAAATCAATTGAATCCAATGAACCAATTGTTTTAAATTTAATTTGATTTTATATTTAATGCTAAATTCCAGAGCATTGATTAATCTAATCCGCTCAACCGAGTAATGTCTTTATTTCTGCGAAAAAGAAAAAATATGGGAAATTTTTGATAAATTCTTTTTTTATCGTTTTTAAATTTATTTTAAGTTAATGTATATTTTTTTAAGCTAATTATGATATTAGCTTAAAATAGAAGTGGTTTTTTTCTAATTTCAACTTTAAATGTATTCGTTTTAAAATTTTAAAATTTAACTTTAATAAAACAAAAATTTAATTAAAAAAAGTACTGGTGTTGGTTTCGAAACCAATTTAGCAAAGGAAACACCTAGATAGCTATGATAGTATCCGGGGGGACACATCAAGCACATTATGAGAGCGTATAAGAATGCCAAACAGATCCAAAACCATACTCGCGATTTCGTGAAGCATGTCTGAACATGTAACGATAATATCATTTTTTGCAATTATTGAAATGATGGTGTTAAACTTAAGATTTGTAAATAAGTAGAAAGTCAAAGTTAAATTTTTTTTATGCAATTGAATTTCGGAGTCAAATTTTAGATATTTTAAAACTATCGAAATGATAAAAATCGAATTTAAGAAGTACTATTTCATAAAATTACGATGCAAAGCGTCAATCGACTACTTACCACTGTTTTTCCAAAATACAAATTGAAGCATCTGTTGAAATTAAGAATGATGCATAATGCACAGTGCGCAAACCAAAATACTGAAAAGGAATTTGGAAAATATTTTGGTAACTTAAAAAAGCCTGCCAAATAATTTGATGTTTGGCTTGTGCTACTGAATAGTCTGAAACTTTGCTCATTCGAAAATTGCCAACTATCAAATTCGAATAAGTTTTTCATTAAGTAAGAGTGAAATGCTTGAGATGAATAGCAGTGTAGATATAAATGCAAATTTTCCGATCTCATAATTTCTTGTGTCGTTAAAATTTAATTTCAATTTTGCATTTTTTAGAAAGTGAAGAATTTTTCCTTTGCTTACCTAAAGAAATAAAATTGGAAAATGCCGAAAAAATTGGTGCGGTACAGAATGAAATTCCGATGATAGAATAGATTCCAGCAATCGTTAAATCATTATTTGTAGTTATTATATCGACGATACCAATTACAAGCATTAGTTTAAAACATGAATGAATATAGCAATCGTGTTTCAAGAATGTTATAATACACGGTAAATAAGCAATCTGAAATTACTAATAATGAGTAGTTGTAATCGTTGCTCGATCAAAATATCTGATTGGCAGGTTTTTGTTTTTTTTTTTTTCATCTTTCGTGCAACTAATTAAATTTTCCATCTTTATTTTCTTTCTAATAAAATTGCGCAATTCACTTTTAAAGTTTGAGTTCTAATAAGAGGAAATAATTTATGGAACGAGATTTTAAATGAAAGGTTTTACTCTTGCGAACATTTTACTGACCGAACTTACCTTATTTATTTTCTTGCCTATGTTTTTAAGTTTTTAAATTTTTCACTTTAATTTTTTGTTCAAGTACTGAAAAATCCGGTCATTGAATGATACATTCGGCTCGCAAGAAATCAGAAATTACGGCTGTTTCAATCAAGAACTTCCTGATCAAATACTGTTGGACCCATTTCACACCTTTAAATTTGATTCTTTTGAAAATGATGCTAATTAATTTCAAAAATTTCAAGTTAGTTTTGTTTTGTTGGAAGTTTATCTAAAAAATAACAAATGTTTTTCAAGCGTTTCCCAGTTCCTTTTCATTCATTTCAACTTTGTAATTCCCTTAAATCCATTTTTATACTTCTATTTTAATCACCATGTAACAGCTAAAATTATAAGTCTGTCATGAAAAAAGCACTATAATTCATCTTTTCAACTATGCAATAATATAATTGATTATTTCCAACTAAAAACAAATTTTTCCAAGCGAGAACATAACATTAATAAAATGCATTCTGATCTTTAATTAGTGCTACGCTATTGCCATAATCCCTAATTTAGCTAATTCGCGTACTATTGCAAACAAAGAAATTTGATCCGTTGGAAGATATTTATTTAGAAATTTTACGTTGTTTAATTAAATAATAAATACTTTCTTCTCTAACATACTCTTGATTTATTTGATCATTTTTGTGATTAAAATTTCCTTTTTTTTAAAAATTTTCATATCTTCCAAATATGATTTGTTAGAGTAATATTTGAGAAAAAATTATACTTCAAATTCAGTAAATTTAATTGTTCTGGGTAGATTATCAATGGTTATGCTGCCATCAATGATCAAATTTAATCAAATTTGAGGTTTGGTTGCATGAAATAGAAGTACCGAAATAAAATGATTTGGGACGAGTAAGTTTATTAATCAACAAATTTTTGAAACAGTTATAGAAGAATTATAAAACTAAATTTTTGCAAAATTGTTTACAAAGAGATTTAGGTGAAGAAATCCAAAAAAAATAATGTTGTACTTTAGCATTTTTAAAATGTTTTAGATAAAAAGACAGAATGCACGGAACCTTTACATTATTTCATTAAATAAAAAACAAAAAAAAGTTGAAGCTGATCTTAAACTTCAGCGTGAACGACACAGCAATCAATCAAATGATATGTGAAGTGTCTAATAGAACAGTGGGTGCACCAAATGTAGCAATCGGTATCACTTATCTCACACTCAGTCTCATTTTTCAGGTTAACTTAAAACTAACTTTAATTGAAAATTCGACATTTCAGATTCAACGTTTTTATCTTAATAAACATGCAATAAATACATAATATGTGAAGGGCAATAAAATATTTCAATTAAATGCTTCCAGAATTCTTTTGTCGATTGACAATTCATAAGATTATATAAACTGATTCAATAAAAAATCTGATTTATAATCTTAATCTTATCAACAGGTTTAAATGGAGTACAATGTATTTAATAACTTGTTAATTTTATATTTAAACTATTTTATTTCATAGTACAATATAACGAGTGTAATTGATGCGGTTAATAGGCATATCAACCAGAGAAAAAGGCAAACAAAAACTTGCCAATCAGATATTTCGATCGAGCAAAGATTATAACCATTCATTATTAATAATTTCAGATTGCTTATTTACCGTGTATTATAACATTCTTGAAACACGATTGCTATATTCATTCATGTTTTAAACTAATGCTTGTAATTGGTATCGTCGATATAATAACTACAAATAATGATTTAACGATTGCTGGAATCTATTCTATCATCGGAATTTCATTCTGTACCGCACCAATTTTTTCGGCATTTTCCAATTTTATTTCTTTTGGTAAGCAAAGGAAAAAATTTTCACTTTCTAAAAAATGCAAAATTGAAATAAAATTTTAACGACACAAGAAATTATGAGATCGGAAAATTTGCATTTATATCTACACTGCTATTCATCTCAAGCATTTCACTCTTACTTAATGAAAAACTTATTCGAATTTGATAGTTGGCAATTTTCGAATGAGCAAAGTTTCAGACTATTCAGTAGCACAAGCCAAACATCAAATTATTTGGCGGGCTTTTTTAAGTTACCAAAATATTTTCCAAATTCCTTTTCAGTATTTTGGTTTGCGCACTGTGCATTATGCATCATTCTTAATTTCAACAGATGCTTCAATTTGTATTTTGGAAAAACAGTGGTAAGTAGTCGATTGACGCTTTGCATCGTAATTTTATGAAATAGTACTTCTTAAATTCGATTTTTATCATTTCGATAGTTTTAAAATATCTAAAATTTGACTCCGAAATTCAACTTCATAAAAAAAATTTAACTTTGACTTTCTACTTATTTACAAATCTTAAGTTTAACACCATCATTTCAATAATTGCAAAAAATGATATTATCGTTACATGTTCAGACATGCTTCACGAAATCGCGAGTATGGTTTTGGATCTGTTTGGCATTCTTATACGCTCTCATAATGTGCTTAATGTGTCCCCCCGGATACTATCATAGCTATCTAGGTGTTTCCTTTGCTAAATTGGTTTCGAAACCAACACCAGTACTTTTTTTTAATTAAATTTTTGTTTTATTAAAGTTAAATTTTAAAATTTTAAAACGAATACATTTAAAGTTGAAATTAGAAAAAAACCACTTCTATTTTAAGCTAATGTCATTTAATTATTATTACTCTAATGGTAATAATAAAAAAAATAATGATAAAACCATTATTTTTTATCATTAATTGTGATTAGATTTTTTTATAAATCGTAAATTATTATTTCTTATGAATTATATCTTTGAGAAAAGATAACACTTTCAATTATTGTTTTTATATTGAATGATGAAATATTGCTGAAAATATCTGCTCGTTGATTTGATGATATTGTCAGATAGAAAGTTTGGCGCATGTATTCAATAATGTTTGCGTTATTGTCGTCATTCTGGGACAGTATGTATTCATTGCAATAGTTTTGCATCGACAATTGCACGGAGTTTCTTGCAGATTGAATCCAACAAACCCCCAATTAACAGTATGTCAATTATTTCAAACTTTAAATTTAATTCACAAATTAGGAAAAAAGGTGGAAAAAATCGTTGAATAATATATCATTTAAATTTTGTGCAAATTTGTATCCTTCAAATAAGACATAATGAATGGACATAGATGGACGGAATATCTGTAATTGAAAACAATGAATAGGAACATCTAACAAAGCATTTTTATAGTAAGTTAATAAATTTAATTCCATTTATGAAGAATAAAAAATTAACAAAAGATAACTGAGCGCACTTCGGATATCATTTCTAAATTTATTATCTATACTAGCCTTGAAATTAGGAGAACTGCGACTTTCGTATAATTTTCATTGCTATGACAAAAAAACTATTCAATTCCTTATAGTCACTTTCATTTTAATAATTGTTATATAATTTTCAATGTTTAGTTGAATTATTTAAGCTGAAATTTTCAGATATTAATACAATCGGTTATTATTTGTTTCTTCTTGATTACCTGCAGTATATTATACATGATCATTGAATTCGTCCATTTCCCGCAAACTCTTTTACCATTTATTCATATTTCATGGTTGATTTCGCAAGGTTTTTATTTCTTTTCGAAATTTATCGCTTTCGAGGAAAACTGATCATTTTAATTCCATTACATATTAGCATTATTTGCTAATCACTGATTTAATTAAAGAACAAAATAAATTTGCTAGAAGAACTTCTCAGAAAACTGATAACCAATCGATGTAGCTAATACGCAAAGCATGCTTAATACTGCAAGCATTAGCAGCAACAAGTAGTCGTTTAAGAGAAAAATATAAATTTGCTTTATTAAGGTGGCAAGGCATTCATTTATATTGCAACGAGCAAGAAAGTACGACAAACTGTTGCTGATATTAAATGGATATGCGAACTTAAAAAATTTTTGTCGAAAATTTGCAAATAATATATTTTTGAGAAAATATACTGAAGAATGTATGTTCTGATGAATAATGATGAGGAATTTTCGAACTTTTCGAATGAGATTGAAGTAAAGTTCGACTTACAGATAGAGTGCAGAAAATAATACTAACCATAAAAAATTTCAAACAGTACTAATATTGAAGAAAATTATATGACTTATTTCTACTTCATCTTTACAGTATGTAAACTTTTCGATAGTTTGATAAATTTTAATCTTATACAATTCGAAATTCGCAAAAGGATTACGAAGAAGCATAGGCGAATAAATTTCTATCAATGCTATAATAATTAAATTCAGCTAAAAGTTATGAAGTAATAATGAAATGAGAAAATGACATTTATTATGATGATATGGTTGATGATAATAATGATGTCAGAAAAAATCGAAGCAAGTTTTCCTTCAAATACTTTGATTTCAACAATTTATGTATTTTATCTGATGTATTGATTGTAACTGTGTAGCATGTAATGAATGGTAATGTTTCAATTTTATCCTACGGCTCAAATCATCATTCTACTGCAATAGACAAGGTTCATTTTTTGCAACTCTTCCTTCTATATATCTCATTGCTTAAATTCCAATGTTTGCGGTAGTAGACTGGGCAGAAATTGTGACACTAAGTTCATGCTCCTAACCTATCAGTATGCAATTCTTTTTCTATCTGTTCCAGCATGTGATTTTTTCTTTATGAATTCATAGTCACCAATCGTACAAGACTATATGATGAATCCTTTGTGTAGCTTAGATACCTAAATCTAACTCGGAAATCAAGCATTTATTCTGTACGAATTTTTCTTATAAGAAATTGTAGAATTTAAAAGACGAAGACCATATCATTGAAACTTATTACCATTCTCTGTTGAAAATTGTTTTTGACATATTGCTATAAAATGAATGAATAGATGAACATTCATTTCTGTGATATTCTAATTTATTTTCAATGTTGAAACTTTTGCAATGAAAACGTAGCAAGAAGTCATATATGTATGATGTAATAAAAGAGTTTTCAAAAATGATGATAAAAAAAATTAAATGTTAAAGAATAATCTTACAATAATTTTATCGATTAAATTCATATCAATTATAGTAAAATAGTTAATTGAAGAAAAAAATTATGAAATAAGCTATTGTATCCATTAAAGAAATGAATGCTAATCAGATTTCTCAAAATGTTCCCAGCTAGCCAGAGTATAAGCAAGGTGAAATTATAATAATTGACCAGAAGATCTTCATATGAGAGAAAGTATTAAATTATATAATTTAACACGTGTATGTGGATATGTTTGTATTTGAGTACACGTATTTTTGTATGCGTAAGTATAAACGTGTATGTGCGTGCATGTATGTTGCTATCGGGC
Source organism: Mansonella perstans (assembly GCA_037074765.1). Taxonomy (NCBI): domain Eukaryota; kingdom Metazoa; phylum Nematoda; class Chromadorea; order Rhabditida; family Onchocercidae; genus Mansonella; species Mansonella perstans. Next base: position 120,859 of record JBAMDO010000136.1, read on the forward strand.
CATTATTATTTGTATTGGTGATAGCTCAATCAATTATCCCTGTGATACAAACAACTATTAATCAGTCGTATCAAATAACACAGAAGGATTTAATAAAATTCTTAATGAATTTTAAATCTTTGGATTGGACAAATTATTGATTTTGAAAAATAAAATTCAAAATTTTCTAAATAGTTTCCCAACTTTCAATTTTTAAGTTGCTTTTCATTTTCTAAACTGTAACTTCGAGGAGTTTTATTTGTTGAACAATTTACGGTATATTAGCAAATTAAAAAACAAATTAATTCGCACTAAGTGAATGTTATTTGAATTTTAAATAGATCAAACAAATTCAGTAAAGAAAATAGAAATTCTGCTGCTAACTTCAAGTTATTATTAGTATTTAATGAGAGGATTTACGTGAGTAACAAAGGATTAATATCTGCCTCATCTTAACTTTTAATTAAAATTTCGATAACTCACTAATGATATACTGATCATACATTTTGATCACTCAGTGATATACCGATAGCATACTTTGATAACTCACAATTACACTAATAATACATCAATCAATTGAATGGAATTTAAAACAAAATTTTTTAAAAGTAAAGTGGTTCTATAATGTCATTGCGTCATACAACATTTTATAAAATTTATTTACGTTTCTAAACAAACACGAGTGAAATTTTTCACGTACATTTTTCCCTTTTTAATTTTAAACATGATACAACAAAATTTTATTATTTCAATGTTTGTGCGCTATTTTATTGTGTGTTCCATATTATTTTGATCTAAGAAATCACGTAGTTGATGTAATTCTCTGTTTTAACATTCTAAGCAGACTGTCTTAACAAGATATGTAAGAAATATTTGGTTGATTGATTAAGTAATTGATCGATTGATTGATAATCGATCAATTAATTGGCTGATTTAAAAATGTGAGCGTCAGAAAAATTCTAAAAACCATAAGAAAAGAATTTATCAAAAATTTCCAATATTTTTTCTTTTTCGCAGAAATAAAAACATTACTCGGTTGAGCAGATTAGATTAATATGCTCTGGAATTTAGCACTAATATAAAATCAAATTAAATTTAAAACAATTGGTTTATTGAATTCTTTTTCATTGGATTTTTTTCCTATTATTTTATATTATTTCGCTTCAATGTTTTCAAATCTTTGAAATTGAGATGATATTTGCGAGAAGTGAAAATTGCATCGTTTTCATCTTTTATTGATTTAAATGTGCTAAATAATTTCATCGAATCTTTGTTCTGAATCCATATTCATTTTAGCATGATTTTCAAATTTATTTCATGCGTCTTTGTGTGTGTGCATGCATACGCGTGTGTGCGCTTCTAAATTAGGCGCATTAATATTTTATTATTTTCATATGCAATATGTCAATATGTAATGAAAATAACTGAAAAGTGATTTATAATATCAGTTGATGACTTCAATTCTACTTAAGGATACTTTTTACTATAACTTTTTATTCAAAAAACTTTTTGCTATAACTTTTTACTATAATCAATTTTACTATAACGCATATGTGTTGTAATCGAAAAAATATCTGAGAGATGTTAAAAAAAATAAAATGAAAATCAGAAATATCTCTCATTTTTCGATTACAACACATATGCATTCTAGTAAAATTGTAGTGTGTAGAAGAAATACGGAAGATGAATTCCTTCTTCCCATGTGTACCAAGTGAAAATAATTCAGTCGATATTGCAACAAAAGGACTTCCTCCCGCAAAGCTTAGACTACAAAAACTACTGCAACACCTTGCGACCCGAAAGCGGATAACTCCAATGTGAATATCAGTCAACAAAGAATTTGAAGACAAAGAAACACGGATCGCTGCCTCTCAACCAAGTGAGGTAATATCGCCTGCAGACGCCAAATGGTGCTAATCAGACAAGTGCAGACGGAAGGACTCAGCGAAGAAAAAAAGGAAAAATGGAATTGTACTACGATGACCTGAAATTATGGAGAACACAAAGTCGATTGTATTTTTATTGTTTCTATATATGGGCTTGTGACTTGTGAAAAGATTTGAATTTATATATTTCCCGGAAAACCAAAAAACTTCTTTCAGATAATCAAAGAAGCAGAATTAAAAATCTCTTGCATTGTTGTGAAAGTTTTTGTGAGTGGTCAACTTGTGGGTTAGTGTTTCCTAAAGTTTGTTTAGGACTTGTGTTGTTGGTACACTTAACTGTGTATGTGATGAATTGTGATGGAGTAAACGGGTTGAATTGAATGTTGTGATAAGTTGTGGTAGAGAGAATGGGTTGAATCGAATTGAATGCGCAGTCACGATCTCAAACTTGGGTAATTAAACCGTTTATTAATAACATTAACAAACACTGATTTATAATGATAATACACGAAACGCGGAGTAATACACAAAACGCGAAGTAATCGTATAATAAAAAGTGATATAATAAAAGGGGAGGAATTGGATAGATACCAACCAGTCTGGAACTGTTGAGCGAATTAAGTGATGCTTATTGAAGATTTAACAGTTTATATATGGTGTGAAGATGAGGTGGAGACTATAATGGTTAAAGATCATGATGAGTAGTAAATGAGTGATATTTGATAGGAGAAGCCTGGATTCATGCCAATTAGTCTGGAAATGATTAAAACATTTATGTTGCTTGTATATTGCATGTAAGCATTATCATCAAACAAAGGAATTCGGCATGTGGCTGTGTTTAATAAGATATTAGCTGCAGCTGCCTGTATGCTGCTTGTATAAGATGCGACAGCTGGTAAATGAAAAGGAAGATGAGGTGTAGATTACAACGGTCCAAAGATCATAATGAGTGTAGTGAGATGACAGTTGATAGGGGTAAGAAGTTGGAATAATTAACGATATTAAAATAATGGACCAAAATCATAGTGAATGTAAGTTAACCAATTGATTGATGGGATATCTGTATTTTATAGAATTCATTCCCCTTTGATTAAGATTAGGTTTATTTTATAATTCGCTAATTTCGCGACATGCATGAATACGCAGTGCTCAACCAACATCACCAGTGAAATGGATGATCGATAAACGGTGATAAAAATTTTTTAGGAAAATCATATCAGCATCATATTTTCACAGCATGGTTGGATTTAAATATTCCTATTCGAAAATTTATTGCAAGCACAGAATAAAAATAAAAATTATCCGAGGAATGGCCTGACAAATTGGCCTGCAAACAGAACGGTTTTCAAGTCCTGAATGATTGCAAAGAGGAATGGTTGATCAGCAACAAAGTTGTACGGAGAAATAGGGTGGTATAACTTAGCTGCAGTGAGTTGAAGATCTTCAACTGGTTCCGTACCTTTTTCACTTACCTGTAAGTAAATGTTCAGGTCTTTATGTTTTTGCCAAATTATTCATCAAAAAAGAAGTTTTCATTAAATTTTTCATTAAAGAAAAATTCACACAAACCTCAATGAATCCTGAATGGATAAATTTACTAAAAGAAATTGGCGTTGGATCATTTAGAAGCTCTCCGAAATTAGCACTTCGTTTGAATACATCTGTGATGCCAATTTCCCTCAGCACTTTTTCCAGATTCAGTTCTACTTCCACTCGGAATTTTGGCAGTAAAATCTGAAATTAAAACAATTTTTAATAGATATCATCAAAATATCTCCAACAGTTGTTTAAGGAAGAGAGACGAATAAAACAAGCAGAAACAGTAATAAGCAACAAAATCAACTGCCGGGATTTTTTTATCTTTCACATTCATATGCACTAACTTGTTCAATAGATTATTAGAATTGGATGAATGACTTACAAAAACACGTTTCCTCTGTGCATCACCAATATATTTAAGTATCTTTTCGCCTGTCAAATTTTTTAGGACATTAGATAAGCCAAAACGTTTTTTTGGCAAAATGAGAACCATCTCTACTTTATCACCAACAAAAGGCATTCTGATAAGTTTCACAGATTGTCTCTATAATACAGTACATCTTCCGTTTTTCGCATCATCGGTATCTGAATGAAGGTAAGTGAAGATAATTAAGTGGAATATTCAAAGATTAATAATCAATGACTTCTACTTACAACAAATATTAACATACTTACCAGTTTTGTTTCTTCTCTAGAAATGCAAAAGTTTTGTTTGCTAGTTATTTCCCGCATAAATGTTTTGTTCCACATGCCTGCCAAATAAATTCTATTCATAAACAATATATAGGTATCCCTGTTGGCATCATCCACTGTTATCCGATCTGTCATTCTATTATCTTTTATAGTGGTAATCCATTCATCTATTTCCTGAAAAGGAGTTTCACTTCACGGTAATAAATCTAATGATGAAATTTGTAGGCTAAAAAAACAATAGCAACAACAACCATTTCACCTATTCTGTTTGTCTTCACCTTCTTCTATTTATATGACTTTTGTTTGTACATAATCTAATCATACCTCAAAAAGGTCATCTTTTTCCGTCAAACTGACTTTATCCAATGCCACGTTGAAGTAAGCCTCAAGTATTCTTGAGAAGCTTTTTTTTGTACGTATTCCCTCCTTTACGTATAACTGATTTATTAAATGCAAAACGTAATCATTGTTTTCTGCCTGCGTGATATCATCCAGAATTGTCTTGAAGTACACTCGAAATTCTGGTGTGCTTGCATCTGAGAATTCAGATTTATGGTAAATTTAGAAACGATCAATTTAACATTTTTGAAATGTCCCTATCCACAGTATGAGCTATTGGAACCTTTTTAGTGGTTTCTTAATAGCAAAGGCAATCCTTCGAGCTTAAAATTTTCAATCTATAATTACTTCCTCCTACAACATCACGCAACTGTTGGTTCGTTTTGCCTTTCGTTGCAAGAAAAACCATGAAAAGTGAGGTTGACACTGCAAGAGGAGATAAGACGGCTGATTCATCATCTTTTGCTACTTTTTGCAGTAAATCAACCGCAAAATTCCACTGCGCACGATTTGTTAAGGAACTGAAAAATTCGGTTACTGTAAAAAAAATAAGAAAGTTATCGTTATGAAAGAATATATAATTGCTTCAAAAATAATCATAAGAAATTTTAAATTCTCTTGCCATACATTTCTCCAAATATAAAAATGATTTGAGTGCTCCCAATGAGAAGCAGTACGACAGTGATTTTTTGATTGATCATCCCAAAATATCAATACGACACTGAAAATGCTGTAATTATCATCCGACAAGAATACTGTTTCGATCTCCATGCATTATTATTATGACATTGAAAAATAAAATCAGTGAATGAATAATTTTTCAGAATTAGTAATTTTAAAATTTAAGTTTAATCGCGAGTGGATCAACTATGGTATGGATGGCAAATGGACAAACGTATGGAATCGGTTGCTGAAGAAATGCTGAACTTATTTATTTTACGGATTTGCAGGTAAGCACTGGCACAGTCTCTTGGTAAATCAATCCTCCTAAATGCAGAAGCATTTTTTTCATTCTAAAAACACTTCTCAATAAAAAATATATCAAAACATTTCATATGTTTTGCACATCATTCAGCCTGTTCAAACAGTATGAATATCTGTTTTTATGTTCTGACAGAGCTGAGTGGATAGGTGTTTTAATTATTTGCTCACCCCAACAATTATTTCCAACAAAGCAAATCTTCCTGAACTTTAGCTGTTAATGATTATTTCTGCTATCAAAACAATGTATTTTTCTAAGCGCTAACAAACTAGCTTTGCTTAACAAAAAAAAAAAATTTATTACAAATATTTCTCCGCCTCATTTTTTTGACTTCAATTCATTGACAGTTTTCAATGTTGCGCTTTTATGGGAATATACGATATTGGACCACGAAAAACGTTGGCCATATTGAACTTCACAGATTTTTTCTTCAAATGAAAACATAAGAAAACTAAAAAGACTAAACAACAAAATTTCTAATAAATAAGAAAAAATTTTGATTGCTTCAATGTATCGTCCTAACCAATGAAATGACTACTACGGTTATATTGCAAACAGTCATTTAGAGTTATCTTCGCTATTGTGTTAAGTAATTTCTTCTTGACGACTTGTTTTTTCCGGGAAACATTTACTATGCCAATGAAGAATACGAAAAGGCTACAGAGGTCTAGAGACTCGAACCGACAATAAGAATCAATCAATAAGATAGCTGAAAAATCAATAAGATAGCTGAAAAACTGTGGGAGAGGCGGAAGATGGAAGAGGTTAATAAAATAAAGAGACTCGAACCGACAATAAGAATCTTATCACCGGAAGAGATAAATGTAAGAGCGATAGGAATGAACGAAATGAATTCAACAAGCCAAAAAAGAGTACTGAACAAAAAGGTAGGAGGGAAAATCCATATAAAGTACGCCAGAAGAAAGTAACAGATATGAACCAGCACATGAAAACTCATGGTGAGTAAGCTCTACTGTTGTAAAAACAAAAGTTTTTCTCTGTCAAACAATATGAAAATCCATGAGAGGAATCATACCGGGAAGAGAGCTTACCCTTGTATAACATGCAATAGAAATTTTCCTGATCTAGCCAATACGAAACGTCATAGGAGAACTCACGCCAATGAGAAGCCGTACCTTTGCATCATATACAAGAAAAACTTCCGAACAAAAAGTTTGCGGTCACACATGTTAACCCATTGAAAAATAGTCCTCTCTTCCTTTGTTCTGTATACCATAAAAAGGAAATATGTTCAAACTATTTTAATCGCAAAATTTGATGTAATAAAGGATTATTAATAAGGAAAAGAGTGCTGACTCAATAATGAAAACTTCTTCCCACTCTTTCTCGTTTTCAGATTTCCTAATTGTTCCCAAAAATTTTGTTTTTCGTTAATTCCATAAAATAACTCGAAAATTTCAGATATAAAAGTATAAGTTAGTCTTTTTTCGAAAAAACCCATTTGAATGCTGAATTTGAATCCAGTTAGTGTGAATTATATTGATAAAGTGATTTATCAAACGGTAACCATTTTTAATTGACTGAATTTGTTTGCTTTTATAGGATTTCAATCTAATTCAAAGCTACTGCATAACTAAATTGTAAAATCTCATCATTTCCTCAATTCTACAAAAGGATGCATTTATTGCACATACCAAACTCTGGAATATGTTTATTTAATGATATTTAATCTTCGATTCATTTACAATTGTTGTAAAATATACCAGAGAAAGTTGAAATTGAAAACATACTGAAAACTACTCTTTTTCGGTGATTAACTTTACCATTCAATCCACTTATGTTTAGAAAGTAATTACCAGTAGTTACCATTCCCGTATTTATTTTAAATTTCAATAAAAGCCAGACGAAAAGAACGCTTTTTTTTCATCCCTTCACTTTTTGTAAGAATAAATCAGAACTGATTAAAATTATTTACGAGAAAACACTTTTTGCATCAATCTTAGTAATCGAAATCAAGATAATTAATTCATGAAAATGAAATATCAATTCTTTTTGATAATTTAAAGTGTCGAAAAAGCTATGGACGATAGACATTTATTCAGATTGTAATATTAAGATCACAGAATAGTAAGCGGTACAATTTTAACTATTAAATCCATACCTCTTCCTAAATCCCGTTTCTCTCGACAAAAATTGACCGTTGTTTCGTAATGAAAGTCGGCTGTCGTTCAACTTTGGAATGTTAAAGGAAGAGTAAAAGAAAGGAATAACTGCTAATTGAAGCGGTGGTGGATAAGCATGCGCCTCTGATTATAAAAATTAGTAAAATGATGCAGCTTTTTGCGCTCTTCTTGGCATTTTATTCCTTGCTCTAAGTTTTTTCTTTCAACATTTTTAAAATCTGTAAATACAAATAATCATTCAAATATACAATATACCGTAATAAAAAAATTATCGTAATTTTGGATGAGTGCAACTGTCTTTAAAAAAAGTTCCCAAGAAATTATTTTTCACTATTGATTTTGGAGTAGGGATGAATTTCCAAGGCTAATCACAAAGATCTCAGATCAGCAATTCCACGTCCTCACGGACGATCAGGGGTTGAGTGCATCAAATGTATTCAGCAGCGATATACATTTTAAGCAAACATATCGACGAAAAAAATAGCACAGTATCACGCATCAGGTGCTGAGTGCATCAAAATCCGCTCCATCAAAGATATAAGTTTACCACAGTTCGAATTATTAGCAATACTTACTGATGTACGAGTAGCCAACTTTGTTATGAAGCAACTGAATCTGGAAAAATCCCAGTAATGTTGTGATCGGATTCGAAATGCGCGATCAAAAATATAAAAATGATACAAAAACGATCAAAATTACTGCCTAGTTTTGTACAAAATCAGGTAGAAGAAATACGGAAGATGAATTCCTTCTTCCCCTGTGTACCAAGTGAAAATAATTCAGTCGATATTGCAACAAAAGGACTTCCTTCCGCAAAGCTTAGACTACAAAAACTACTGCAACACCTTGCGACCCGAAAGCGGATGACTCCAATGTGAATATCAGTCAACAAAGAATTTGAAGACAAAGAAACACGGATCGCTGCCTCTCAACCAAGTGAGGTAATATCGCCTGCAGACGCCAAATGGTGCTAATCAGACAAGTGCAGACGGAAGGACTCAGCGAAGAAAAAAAGGAAAAATGGAATTGTACTACGATGACCTGAAATTATGGAGAACACAAAGTCGATTGTATTTTTATTGTTTCTATATATGGGCTTGTGACTTGTGAAAAGATTTGAATTTATATATTTCCCGGAAAACCAAAAAACTTCTTTCAGATAATCAAAGAAGCAGAATTAAAAATCTCTTGCATGAATACGCAGTGCTCAACCAACATCACCAGTGAAATGGATGATCGATAAACGGTGATAAAAATTTTTTAGGAAAATCATATCAGCATCATATTTTCACAGCATGGTTGGATTTAAATATTCCTATTCGAAAATTTATTGCAAGCACAGAATAAAAATAAAAATTATCCGAGGAATGGCCTGACAAATTGGCCTGCAAACAGAACGGTTTTCAAGTCCTGAATGATTGCAAAGAGGAATGGTTGATCAGCAACAAAGTTGTACGGAGAAATAGGGTGGTATAACTTAGCTGCAGTGAGTTGAAGATCTTCAACTGGTTCCGTACCTTTTTCACTTACCTGTAAGTAAATGTTCAGGTCTTTATGTTTTTGCCAAATTATTCATCAAAAAAGAAGTTTTCATTAAATTTTTCATTAAAGAAAAATTCACACAAACCTCAATGAATCCTGAATGCATAAATTTACTGAAAGAAATTGGCCATCGACCGTAGAGAAGCTCTCCGAAATTAGCACTTCGTTTGAATACATCTGTGATGCCAATTTCCCTCAGCACTTTTTCCAGATTCAGTTCTACTTCCACTCGGAATTTTGGCAGTGAAATCTGAAATTAAAACAACTTTTAATAGATATCATCAAAATATCTCCAACAGTTGTTTAAGGAAGAGAGACGAATAAAACAAGCAGAAACAGTAATAAGCAACAAAATCAACTGCCGGGATTTTTTATCTTTCACATTCATATGCACTAACTTGTTCAATAGATTATTAGAATTGGATGAATGACTTACAAAAACACGTTTCCTCTGTGCATCACCAATATATTTAAGTATCTTTTCGCCTGTCAAATTTTTTAGGACATTAGATAAGCCAAAACGTTTTTTTGGCAAAATGAGAACCATCTCTACTTTATCACCAACAAAAGGCATTCTGATAAGTTTCACAAGATTGTCTCTATAATACAGTACATCTTCCGTTTTTCGCATCATCGGTATCTGAATGAAGGTAAGTGAAGATAATTAAGTGGAATATTCAAAGATTAATAATCAATGACTTCTACTTACGACAAATATTAACATACTTACCAGTTTTGTTTCTTCTCTAGAAATGTAAAAGTTTTGTTTGCTAGTTACTTCCCGCATAAATGTTTTGTTCCACATGCCTGCGAAATAAATTCTATTCATAAACAATATATAGGTATCCCTGTTGGCACCATCCACTGTTATCCGATCTGTCATTCTATTATTTTTTTTAGTGGTAATCCATTCATCTATTTCCTGAAAAGGAGTTTCACTTCACGGTAATAAATCTAACGATGAAATTTGTAGGCTAAAAAAACAATAGCATCTATTTATATGACTTTTGTTTGTCATAATCTAATCATACCTCAAAAAGGTCATCTTTTTCCGTCAAAATGACTTTATCCAATGCCACGTTGAAGTAAGCCTCAAGTATTCTTGAGAAGCTTTTTTTTATACGTATTCCCTCCTTTACGTATAACTGATTTATTAAATGCAAAACGTAATCATTGTTTTCTGCCTGCGTGATATCATCCAGAATTGTCTTGAAGTACACTCGAAATTCTGGTGTGCTTGCATCTGAGAATTCAGATTTATGGTAAATTTAGAAACGATCAATTTAACATTTTTGAAATGTCCCTATCCACAGTATGAGCTATTGGAACCTTTTTAATGGTTTCTTAATAGCAAAGGCAATCCTTCGAGCTTAAAAATTTCAATCTATAATTACTTCCTCCTACAACATCACGCAACTGTTGGTTCGTTTCGCCTTTCGTTGCAAGAAAAACCATGAAAAGTGAGGTTGACACTGCAAGAGGAGATAAGACGGCTGATTCATCATCTTTTGCTACTTTTTGCAGTAAATCAACCGCAAAATTCCACTGCGCACGATTTGTTAAGGAACTGAAAAATTCGGTTACTGTAAAAAAAATAAGAAAGTTATCGTTATGAAAGAATATATAGTTGCTTCAAAAATAATATTCATAAGAAATTTTAAATTCTCTTGCCATACATTTCTCCAAATATAAAAATGATTTGAGTGCTCCCAATGAGAAGCAGTACGACAGTGATTTTTTGATTGATCATCCCAAAATATCAATACGACACTGAAAATGCTGTAATTATCATCCGACAAGAATACTGTTTCGATCTCCATGCATTATTATTATGACATTGAAAAATAAAATCAGTGAATGAATAATTTTTCAGAATTAGTAATTTTAAAATTTAAGTTTAATCGCGAGTGGATCAACTATGGTATGGATGGCAAATGGACAAACGTATGGAATCGGTTGCTGAAGAAATGCTGAACTTATTTATTTTACGGATTTGCAGGTAAGCACTGGCACAGTCTCTTGGTAAATCAATCCTCCTAAATGCAGAAGCATTTTTTTCATTCTAAAAACACTTCTCAATAAAAAATATATCAAAACATTTCATATGTTTTGCACATCATTCAGCCTGTTCAAACAATATGAATATCTGTTTTTATGTTCTGACAGAGCTGAGTGGATAGGTGTTTTAATTATTTGCTCACCCCAACAATTATTTCCAACAAAGCAAATCTTCCTGAACTTTAGCTGTTAATGATTATTTCTGCTATCAAAACAATGTATTTTTCTAAGCGCTAACAAACTAGCTTTGCTTAACAAAAAAAAAAAATTTATTACAAATATTTCTCCGCCTCATTTTTTTGACTTCAATTCATTGACAGTTTTCAATGTTGCGCTTTTATGGGAATATACGATATTGGACCACGAAAAACGTTGGCCATATTGAACTTCACAGATTTTTTCTTCAAATGAAAACATAAGAAAACTAAAAAGACTAAACAACAAAATTTCTAATAAATAAGAAAAAATTTTGATTGCTTCAATGTATCGTCCTAACCAATGAAATGACTACTACGGTTATATTGCAAACAGTCATTTAGAGTTATCTTCGCTATTGTGTTAAGTAATTTCTTCTTGACGACTTGTTTTTTCCGGGAAACATTTACTATGCCAATGAAGAATACGAAAAGGCTACAGAGGTCTACACAAGACTATTAAAAAAATATCCTAGTAACCGTTATATATCAGAGGCTTAACTGTGAATAATGTAACTTTCTGCATCCGCAAATGTTATAGATCCTCACTTGGAACGACATCATTACGTTTAACACCATTGAGTTCTTGTATCTTCTCATCATATTCACTTTTGAGTGTATTAATACTATTAGCGATGCTATTGTTTGCCATATAAGGCATCATATGTTCTTTCATAGCATTTATTGCGCTTCCTCAAATGATAGAAATTATCAATCATGCATACCGTCAAAATTTTGAAATATTCGAAAAATCGTAATACTATGTTGTATTATTTTAGCATCAAATAAACTTACGATATTTTGAATATTGCCAAGTTGTAGGATTTCCATCAGATATCTATGTCTAATTATTATTCAAATCAAAATTTTTAAAATTGAAGCGAATTGAAATAAAATTTTACAAAAAATGTTAAAGCTCCTTTGCATAAACTATTTTAAACAATGCAATATAGCAACTGAAATGAAATTATTGATATGAAAGATTAAAAATTGATAGTTATTATCAATTTTTAATTGATAATAATAATTTTTAATCGATAATAATTGATAGTTATCATTCACTTTTCATTAGTGAATTTATTATTTAGATTGGCAGCAATTATTCCGGCTAAAATGTTTTGTTGGCTTATGCCGCTACTATTGCTTTGATCGAATCGGATTGCAGTATTTCATTAAGTTTGCAGTAAAAAAAAAAAAATCGAAATTTTTAAACCTCAACATATAATGAATTTACAGTGATTCATCCAAAGCTGAAGATAGATTATAGCAAGCACTTGGATGATACTGATTTTTCTTGTTCATTTCGGAACATTCGGAAAGAGATGACAATTTCGTTGCAAGTGTTGCCTTTGAACGGTTAAGGGCAAATTATCGGCAACATTAATTTGACATATCATTTCAACAGTACGTAAATATACAAATTGCTTCTGTGTCATCTAATATGCAACACTTTGACGAAGGACATGATTTAAGTAGTAAATTTTTAATTGTCAGAAAAACTGATAAAAGTAAAACATATAATAATTTATTTGATAATGCAAAAAGAATGGCGATACAAATAAATGCAGAATATTTCAAAAATGGCTAACTGAAAACCAAATCATATCTATTTCTCTAGAGACTGATTTTTCAACAAAACAGATAAAATGAAACACTGATAAAAGCGTGCGAAAAAATAATTTACAAGAATCAAATTCCATCCATTATTTGCAAATCCATGAATGAAAAAATGAACATCCATGAAATTTGCATTAATTTAAATAAAAGATTTTTTCCACTCGAAAGAAACTAGCTGGATTATAAGTGAAAGTAAGCACAGCGAACTGAAAGAGTTATTGTTTTTCATGTGGACGGTCATGAATCATGGTCATGATCATGGTCAATCCACGGTCACTTCAACCACATATTCGAATTTCACATTTCTTTAATGAAACATTCTTTTCTATGCAAAACAAAAACTTTCACTGTGATTGTTCTGCACCAATTGAGCTCAATTTATCACCTGCTTTCAGTTCCCTTGGGGAAGCTCGAATCGGAATATTTCGTACTGCAGGTGAACCTGGAACTTTTTTAGTTGCGCAAATAGTCAATACTCCTTTATCGGACAAATGTGATTCGATGGTATCAGGCTGCACTTCTTCTGGCATGATATATCTTCGAACGAAGTGACGTTCAATACTACCATGTCCTGTCTGATCGGTACGCTCCTTGTGATGACCTTCAATATTCAATTCACGTTCGCGAACCGACACTGAAAGTTCCTTGGGATGAAAATGAGAGACATCAACTTGGACTGCAAATTTATCCTTCTCATCCAATACCTGAAATTTTCGAGTTTGGGCAAGCATGGATTCTAAAAGTATATAATCTAAAAATAAAACAAATGCCAAACAGCAAGTTACAGTTACCTCACCAACCGCATTCCCGATATTGCACTCATTCAGCACCGGTTGATATAGCCAGTACGGTGCAACACTCTGCAGCGGTCGATATGATCTATCGTCGAATGCATTATCAAAAAGATTTACAATAAAACGTTCCATTGGTGAAGTGTAGAAATGCTCGCGAGGATTAGAGCGAAAAAGTGACATCACTGAGCTCACTGAATGATAACCAAATCCTTCTGAATTTAGAAATATCTGAAAAAATTACAATCAAAATCGCAATTATATAATTTACTGTTGACATCAATCTTGACAATAGGAATAAATTATTCCAAATCTGAGAATATTGTGTTAGTCTTGTTCGAAAAAACAATTCAAACCAGTGGAAAATGTATGGCCTTATGCTCATTTCAAATGACTATTAATTTGCTTTTTTCTCGTGAAATAATTTGAATATTAAAAATACGCGGCATCTAATGAAACGGAATGCGCTCAAAGAACCATCGGAATGTATCACCATCGCTTACGGTATCGGACAAGTGTGGTAACAGTAATACTAGCGGACGTAACAATAAGGAAAAATACTGCATAACTCGCCGCCTGTCAAATCCGACTGATAGATCAAGGTGACTAGTTACAACGCTGTTTATATAGTCTTTCGATCGGAACTTTCCAGTAATATCGCAAAAAAAAAAACCGCAATAGCACCACACGTCGATTAGATCTTTTATGTCTGCCAGCTTCTATTGCAACTCAAGAATCATTCTGGAACATTTTGCCTTGTTTACTTCATTTTTTCTTTGTTCCTACTGTGTTCTTGCCTGATAATAATTATCTGATATGATTCAATTTTTATGCATATTTCATTGATATAGTCCGATTAATGCTATGGATGACATTTTGATATAGCACTGATATGTCGACATAGCTGGATTAAAATGGGATTTTTTTTAAATTTACTTTTCATTGCTACCAGACTTTTATGTTTTCTAACATCTTTTTGATTATGAGCCACTTTGACTTTTTTATTTTGTAGCAAGAACCACAAGATTCAAAATTAGTAAATTCTATTATTTTAAAAATAAACTTTCATCAAAATTTTTAACTTATTAACTAAAAGGAAAACTGGCAGCAGTCAATTTCTAAATCATCACCATGTTGCACTTTTAAAACATATTTTAGTTTTCTTCTGACCGCCATTTCGAAACCGCTTGACAAATCATGTTATGAAACGTGATATCGTCGGCAACAATCATATGATCAAGTATCTTATAATATCGATTGGATGTTTTTTTAAACGATCAAATTTCATTGCTTGATATTTTTTAATATAATTCGATAAATGCATTTATTTCACCAGTTTATTTTTCAAAACCGTTCAACATTGGTCATCGTAGGCACAATATCTCGACTATCTCGCGATAATATCATCGATGGAAAAGTTCGAAACAAAGTGAGGTAAAAAGCCAACTCGGCTTTTTATATTGTCGTTTAGCAATAGGCTTTCTTTCCATAAAGGATATATTGAAGAACCGAAATTAAAATTTACAGTAATTTTGTTAAAATTCCAGCATTTCTAGCATTTCTTAGAGAATGGAATGAAAAATTGGAGCTAGAGAGAATAATTGCATCTAAGCATTTGAAGTACAATTTTGCAACTATTTTTTTTCTGCCCCTTCATCCTTTTTTTTGGTCACTGCCCACTTATAGACTTGTTAAAACATTAGGAATATATATATATATAAGTATATATTAACGGTGATAGTATTTTGACTATTTCTTTCTCATCTTGCTCAGAAATGGTTATTTATTGAAATTTGAAAATAATCTTTTAATGTTGGTCAGAATACATTAAAGTTCAATCATTTTATTGAAATACTTATACAGGCCTGAAAACATAACAGGATGTATTATTTTGTTGGACTAAACAAAAATGATTAGTTTGAACGGTATACACCAAATCACCGGTGGAACAAATGATACTGTAGCCAATGGAAGGATATTTTGCTGTGAGTGCTTTCTGGATCATTTCTTTAGTCAACCAAATATCACTTACAAAATTCTGCAAAATCCATAAAAAAATTTTCATATCTTAAAAATGCTATTATCACTTGGCCTCAAAAAAAAAAGAGTTATCTACTCTTATTCAGTACTTCTATCAATAATTTCGTCCATAATAAATTCAGCTATTAATGTAATTTAAGAAGAGTTAAGAAAGATTAAAACTTATAAGTTTGAAATTAAGAAATACCATCTCCTTAAAATGACAACAAATTAGATTTCCGAAATTTTTAAAATGGAATTTTCACTCAATATCTGACAGCACTTATCTACACCTATTTGAAATTTTGAATGCGACAAATCACTCTCGATTTTTTTTCAAGCTTTATATGTGGTGTTTTCAAATTGTATTGTCCAACTATTAGCTATGCATTGAGCAGTTGAAAGATAGATAAACCAGAACATAAATTATTAACAGCTGAGATATTATCTGATTCTGGTCGATACGTCTCTTTTTTTTTTTTTGCTTTTTTTCGAGAGTGAATTTTTAGTAAAAATGATAAAAATTAGTTAAATGAATCATACCATATTATTAAATTCAAAATGAAATACCTGTTCAATGATGCTCCGTAATTCAAGATTGTTACAGACCGAATTATTATCATGTAAGCTTCGCATACCTTTTGCAAGTGCAGTAGCATTCACTTCACGTCGCTTTCGAGAGCGAAAACGACATGGAATAGCGCAAGTGTTACAACAAGAATTCATTAGCTGAGGCTAAAAGAATTTCATAAGTTTGGACATTTTTTTTTATTTTAAATTTTCGGTTTTTTTCCAGGAATGAGAAAAGTTAATTTTTTTTAAGAAATTGCAGTGAAAGAAGATGTTAGCACATTAAGCGTAACTTGAGCAATCATTTTTTTTTTTTTTTTTTGAAAAATTGAATTGAATTTTGAACAGTGAATAATAATTTTGAAATGAAAAAATTACCGGAGGAGAAGGGGGAGGTGGGCAAGGTAAGCATAGGGGAGGAGGAGGAGGAGGACAAGGTAAACATGGAGGAGTAGGAGGAGGACAAGGTATGCATAAACAAGGTGGAGACGGTGGAGGTGGTGGAGGTAGTGGAGGTAATGAAAGACACGGTAAGCATATCTGTGGGCACATGCAAGGTGGTGGTGGTGGTGGGCATTGTGGTGGAGCATTTCGTCCACAACCTTGTTCAAATGCAACTGATACTATGATACCAGAATAAAAGATTAGCGAAATTGTTGTAGATGATAACTGTCCCATTAGTGCGATCTAAATGATGATAATTGAAATTTGAATTCAACAAAATTTAACATATCACTCACGTAATTCATTATTTATCGTACCTCTCTTTATGTTTAATTGTTGGCAAATGGTAAATGAAGAGATAGAATCTAAAAGAGAAACAACAAATATTTTATAAGTTTCTTGCCAAAAATTCCGCAATTTTTTGATTGCATGTGAGAAAAAAGTAAAGTTAAGGAAAAAATCATTAAATTCATTTGAGAAGAGTGAAATACTTATTGCGAAAGGTAAGCAACTTAATTAAAAATACACTATAAGAATATCTGACTGCAATAACAGGAATATCCGAGACTGCAACACTCGGAATATCTAAGATTGCAACTGCAGGAATATCTGAAACTGCAACTATAAGATTCTAAAACTGGTGCTATCTTTCACTACATCAATTAATGATGCGATAGTTGAACAATAATTACTTGCTTCCTTTTAAATATTCCTGAAAACGACTCCTCCTTTAATTTTTGATTAGAATCAACAGTAGTGAGAGGTAGGAAAAAAAGGGACAAATGACATTGCTACAACTCGTCTTAATTTTTATAAATATACGCTCGTTTTTGTTAAAACTACTGAAAATATGCGAAATCTTGTATTAGAACTATAAATGTATGTATGTGTATATGTGTGCATGTATGTGTGTGTATATGTTTATCAAATTTATACACATAAATGAGAGATTTTCTAACACAAAAACAAGAGCGCTTTTACGTCGAAAAGATTAGTTTTTTTTTTCAAGGTTAAAATAGCGTATCCGCCTTTCGCTAAAAACTATAGAAAATATATGATCGAGAGAAAATATACGAAATATGCAATCAAAAATCGCAAATGATTTGTAAACAGAACAAAAAGAGAGTGTTATTCGATCTTTATATTTTAAAAAATTTTAAATTCTTATAACTGTTTTAAGAATCTATAAAAAAAATTATTGATTCAATGATATAATTAAAACGATTGAAGTTTTACTAAAAAAATTATGATAGAAAAAGAGAAAAAAATCATTTTAATTTAAATTATATTTCAACTTTGCTCTTTTAAAGACGACTTTCTCTTTTTTTTAATTTAATCGTTCAAATTTAACTAATTTTTTACAACTTTCTAAGATTTTTTTGAATTTTTTTTTCCAGAAATGTTTAAGCCTAATTTCTTTCTCAAAAAGAAAAGAAAGCATCAGCTTTCAAATTCAATCTTCAAGACAATTTTTTTGCAACTTAGTTTTTTGAACTGTAGCACTTGAACAGTTAGTTATTTTTGTTGCATTCATTTTGTAGCATTATTACTTTATTGATTAAATTTATATTCAATTTTAAGACCAAAAATTTTTTTGCTTTTTTTTTATCAGGAATTTTAACTTGAATTATTTCTCTATTCATTAAAATATTTCATTTCATCTTACTCTTCTTTGTCAAGGTTTGCCATGACTCTGTGAAGTATCATATTGAAGAAAACGGTGAATAGCATTTGTGCAAGAATAGAACCTTGTTTCATTATTACAATATTAGAATATCTTTGTCTTTAAAAGGGGTAAATGGCTAAAAATTTCGAATGTGAAATTAAATTTAAATACTTATTTGTAATCTGATTTATTCTCAAATTTCGAGATTTGTCTCATCGATAAGCTTTCATATTTTCCGTTTCATATATTCCACAATTAATCTGGAAACAGGAAACTTTGGAAAATTTTAAAAGTTTTAGTAAAAAAAAACCAAGAAGGAACAAACATACTGTGATTGTCAGTAATTAGAAGTAAGCAAATTAAATTGCAAATTCAATTTCTTAATTGATCTATTAGCAAGGTCGTTTACATTGTATCGTTTTAAAGATATACTTGTTTTTCTTTATCTACACCAGTGATGTATTTCTTTCTTATTTCATTACCGTTATTAATTTTATTACCACTATCTTCTTGTTATCACCTAATCACTGATTGTGTTTTTGCCATAGTGATAATCACCGTCATTATTTTCTTTGCTTACCCAACTTCTTTTTCTTCTTTAATGTGTTATCATCTTTGCTGTCGTTAATAGTTTTTTCATCAATTTCAAAAATTTGCAAAACCTGTTTTTGATCAAATTCATGTCCAGTATCGTTATCAAACATTTAATACGTACTGCATGACAAAAGATCAGCAGCAAATGCTAAGAAATTAAATTTTTTTTTCTTGTGAAAGTTAAAATTTTTTCTTGCAAAAATTAATTAATGAATGTAGGAAAGATGAAAGGAAGTGATAACCTTGAATCGGAAATCGTTATTCGTATTTTATCAAATTTTTTTTTTTGAAACACTCTATTATACATATTGACAGTAATAATGCTGATATTGTAATATAATCTGATCAAATAATTTTGCTTTTTCAATTTTAAAAACCATAAAAATGAGTAAGTGAAAAAACTAAAATATAGTTTTTGTTTTTTTCTCTTTCTATTTTTTACGTAAACTTTTAATTTATCTAATTAATTTTCTCTTTTTTTTTTGCTATCTTTTATTTCAATAATTTTTGCGTAACAAATTAAAAGAACAAAATTCATTTAATGCAAGAAAAGAAAGAGAATAGAATTTTAAAAAATAAAATAAATCGTCCAATATTTAAATAAAATGCTTGCGACTAATAATAATTTTTTTTTTTGCTGTAATGTTAAACATCATTATCATTATCAGTTTATTACTGGCATTTGTGAATTAATCAGAAATTTAAATGTCAAGTAAATATATTTGATAGTAAATAGAATTTTTTGAAAATTTTGTTGAAAGTTTTTTTCGCGCTGATGACAGCTTAGGAATATTGAAATACTGCAATAATTGAAACCGAGAAAAAAAATTTTTTTATAATCATTTAATAATTAAATTAGTTTTTATAAAAAAAAGAAAGTTTTATTTAATAATATGAGAAAAGATTTTGAATGACGGTAATAATTTTTTTTAATGGTAATTAATTAAGAGATGAAAAACTTTATTTGATACACATACAAATACATACAGACACACACATACACACACGCAAACACACATACACATACACACACAAAAATATGTACGTACATTCAAAGATAAAATAAAATTATATGAATAAACTTTAAAAAATGAAAAGTTTCCACCTTTTTTACATTTAAAAATTGAAATTAAATTTAAAAAATTCAATTAAATTCGAAAAGCATAGCAATTGGTATCATCAGTGGAAACTTCACAATATTCAGCTGTATATATCACATAGCTAAAGTCACCTTTGGAGCAGATGACATTAAATTGAGCGGAAAATTTCTCTTCCGCTGCTCGTTGTATTAGTCGTTTTGAATGTGATGCATTTCGTTTGATATTCTGAAATTTCACTACTTTTTTTAAACTTTTTTTTCTTTATTTAAAATTTTCTATTGCAAATCAATATTGCACTAAATCGAATTTTATTACCCAATTTATTAAAATTATTGTTGATAAAAAAAAGCTCTTCAAAAAATAAGAAATTAAAAGTTTGGTTATCTTTTTATCAAATTAAACTGATATTCAACTGTCATTATGTGTCATGTAATTTGTGTGGTTCTTGTAAAATCCAATGAACATCATAAAATTTGTTGAATTGTAATAAATTTTAAAGATTTACATATATCTTTGCTGATATATCAATATCCGTTGTCTACCATAAAAACGTAATGGAAATGTTGTAATTTTAATTTTTTACAGTAATTATTTGTTTATAGTTCCATCATTCCAGATTCTAAATTAATGTAAATTATTTGCTTTATACATATATATCATTCCAGTTTTAATTTTATTGTATATTAATTAGTTCAAATTTTATTATTATTAGTTATTATTATTATTATTATTTAGAGCGCAAAAGATTTTGAAATTAATGATAATTGTTAATAATTTATTTTATTATGATAATAGAGTGGCTATAATGAATTCCATTTGTTAAACATCAGCATAATGTATACGATAATAACAATGAATAATTTTTTAAAATTATTTAAACAAAAATATTGTCAAAAAATTTGACACTGAAAGTAAATATAAAATTTCGCTTTTTTTTCAGATGATTTTCTCAATTTAAAATCTTTATTTGATAAAAAAATCGGTCAAAATAAAATTTACTGTAAAATTAAAATAGTTTTGTTTTAAAAGAAGTTATAGTTGACAAATTCAATTAATTTTTGGTGACATTGAAAAGAAAAATGAAAATAAAGAACAGAAATTTGTAAAATGCAAGAAGAAAAATAAAGTGTAAAAGCAATTAAGAATAAAAGAAGAAAATGAAGAAGAAGAAGGAACGAAACGTGTCTAACTTGCCCAAATTTTTATTTAAAAAATTTAATCTTAATTGAAATAATTAAATCTCTATTAAATACAGTTAACTTTTTCTTATTTTCAATCAGTTGTTAAATTGTTAACAAAATTTGGATTTCCTATTTTCTGTAATTTTTGAAATCATTAAAATGGTGCTAAAATTTATTCAAATACTTAAAATTATTTTATGAACATTTAAAAAAAAAATTTTGGACTATAAATTTTAATTTACAGAAAAGAAAAGAAACCTACCGCTATCATTAATTTTCTTAACTCATTGCTTTTACATTTCAATTCATAATTTCGTCTATTGTTGAATATTTTTGCTGCTAATGCTACTATTGCATTATTGTTATTATTGTTTCGTGATATACAATTTGCTCCATTACATCGAGTGCAACAATCGTGTGGTGGTGGAAAATTAACCGCTGGTGGTTGCTGTGGTGGAAAATTATCCATTGACGATTCCTGCGGTGGGAAATTATCCACTGGTGGTTTCTGTTATAAAATATGTAGAAGAATTTAAATGTATAAAAAAATTAATTAAATCTTTTGGATAAAGTTAATTAATTCTTTTTCTTCAACCAGTTTTAAAATTCCATCAAAAATATTTTACACTCTATGCTGTATTTTTTTTTGATCTATAAAATAATATTGAAATTATAACCTCTGAAAAAAAAGTTCAAATTGCTATTAAACGCCGCTTCATTTGTTACATTTTATTTCATTTGTTTTGAATTTGTTAAGAGCAGTACTCGTGTTTTTTATTTTGATATTGGATTTGGAAATCCAAATAACTTTTATAGTATTTCTTTTTTTTTGGAATTTTTTAATAAATTTGAAATTCAATTACGAAATGTAATGCTTCCTAACATTTAAGAAAAAAAAATGAAGAAGGAAGGAAGTTCAAATTTTTTCACCTGTGCCAGAGGTTGTTTAACTGTTGGTGGTTTAATTTTTTGCAAATGAAGATCTTGAATATTGCTGAATCCAAATTTACCACCATTAATTAATAAATCCAGTTGAGGTGATGGAATAATTGGTATCCCTGCGGGAATCATCGGTAAAATGTGATTTTTCGTGAAGATTTGAGTTTTCAAAGAAGAGCTGGTAGAACATGGAGGAGGTTCAGGACATGGAGGTGTTGGACAATTTGATTTGCTCTCAAACGATGTTTTATCGGAAACTGATGGGACACTTGTCGAAATTTCACCTTTTTCTTCTGAAACATCCACATCTGACACATCATTTGAATTGCAATTTGCTGCTGAGGATTCACATCCGGTTATGGTTTTGTCGCCACTGTAATTATCATTATCATTTGTATGAGGAACTGATGCAATCGGCTTACAACAACAATTGCAACAATCATTACTGATAAAATTTTTATCAGTTTCACAATCTATCTCGTGCTGTTGATTACAACAGTTAACTGGATTAGAACGCATTGATCTTGATAATTGTTCGCTTTGTTTTCCTATGAAATTTTGCCCACATCTGCTTGCACTGATACATCGGCCATTTATCACATTTTGAAATAAACTATAGCTGATTAATGTAACGAGAAGTTGCTGAAACATCTGCAAAATTTCACATTAATTTGTATAGTATTTTTTAAAAATGATGAACATACATTCTGTTCTAGAACAATAGCTTACATTGATAATTGAATGTAAGCTATCATATTGATTATCATATTGATATTATTAATTGACAGTAGATTTTATCAATAAACTTTGACAGTTTAACAATTGCAACAGTTATTTGAATTATCCTAGTAATAAATTCTAACATTTGAATATTCAAAAAAAAAAGACTTAAATCCTAAAAAATCATGAAAAAAAATAAAGGAAATAAAATATTGCAACATTTTATTTAAGAGCTAAATTTGATATTAAGAGGAAGAAATTATTGCAAATTAAAATATCCAATAATAATAGCTAATGGCAATAATATTTTTGATTACGATTAATAATTTGTTAATTATTATTGGATGAAGTAAATGGATGAACCAGTTCTTTTGAAATTAAAAGAGCTTTTTGATTAGTATCATTTTCGGCATTTCATTTCATGATTATTATTGATGAATGGTTTCATGTGAAAATGAAATTTTTCAAGAAACAATTTGAAATTGATTTAATTATTTGATTAAATTCATTTCACCGACTTATGCTAATTATAGCAGGAGCATAAAATGGAGCAGAATAAGAGAAAGTGTGAAAATGAGAGAAAGAGAGAGGTGTGAAATGTGGTGGAAGATTTTAACGGAAGAAAAACTATGCACGCATATTTATTTATTTATTCAAATTTAAGATCAAATATTTTTTACGGATATTTGCATTCCAATGCATTCTATTGAATTATTGAACGAAAAAAAAAGAAAATTATAACAGAACTAAAAATTAAATTTTATCAAATATTTTTCATGTAAAAAGAAAATTTTTGTTTCATTTTTTATTAGCACTAAAATTTTGGAATTTAGAAAACAAATGAATGTTAAATTTAATAAGCATATATTGAAATTTAATCAGATAATGTTTCCTGAAAAAATTCAAAAGTGAAAAAAAAAATGTATCTAAAAAAATTTTAATTGATATTCATGGACACTATTAGTTAGTAATAATTATCATTAATGTTATTATCATCACCATTATCATTATTGTTATTATTATTATTCAAATAATATTCATTAGGGACAAAAAAGGATGAAATATCGAAAAGTAAAAAAATTAGCTTTTTGAATGTTTAATTATTATAATTATTATTATAATTGTTAAATTGTAAAATAGAATTTTTGTCAAATAACTGTCATATTTTTGCAGATAATTATTTATGTTAATTTTTTGCTAATTATTATCAAAAATAGCTGTCATCATGTATTCGTGGATAATTTCAAAAATTTTTTAAAATAATTGTAAATTTCAAAATTAATATTCAAATAACTTACATATATTATTACCTTGAGAAACAGCAATGATTTTTCAACGTGAAAACGCTGTAATCTTCGAAGGAACGCCAAAAAAGCAGGGGAAAACGTGGAAAAATCATTTATGACAAAATTTTGGTAAAAAAAATTTTTGCATAAATTTCTCTTTTTTCATTTTTTGAATAAATTTCAATTTGGATGTAATTATTTGAGATTTTTCCTATGCTACAGTAGTTTTATCAACATAATTGAACAAATATGATAAGTTTTGCAACTTGCTAAAAATATTCAATTTTAATTAATTCGTCGTTGATTGAAATTTAATTGGCAGCTTCAATTATTTTTGTAAACAAATCATTGATCTATCAGCCATTTTAATATCACTTATTTTTTTGATCTTAAGACTTGAATATTTTTTATCCAAACCCATTTGATTATTATTCATAGTCAAAAATCAATCTGATAACATATGGATCATGCTAATAGTTATTTTAAATACTACAGATTTTATCGTATACACAACATATCAATCATACAGTAAAATAAGTTTTTTTTTCTTTTTAAATTCAAAATTACAATCACGATAATTAAAAAATTTTCTTTAATTGTCAAAATTGTTCATAGCTTTAAATATTTTTTCACTTCGTTGTGAATACAATTATTTGATTTTAAAAATAGGGTTAATTAAGATTTTTTAATTAAATAGTAGTTATTGCAAAATATGCGTTGCAATTAAGGCTACACATTTAATATTGATAATACATCCTGAATAACAATTGATAATAAGTATTCCGAAATTTCTAACAGCTCGGTCCTGGTATGAATTTCAATTAATGAAGAATTAATTTAAATTGTTATAATGAATTAATTAAGCAAAATTCGAGCGTGTATCGCAGACATGAAAACATAGACGAATGGAATTTCTTTTTCCGTTTTGGTCATTTTAAAAGCATTTAGCATGGCAAATTATAATCCAAGTCATCTTTGCTAAAATTAAAAATAGAATTAATTCATGAAATTCGATTGTTCGAATGTAATGAAACTGGAAAAAAGAGTAGAATTACTTAGAATGATAAAATGATGTGGGAAATTTCCATTTCAACAATGAGCAAGGAAACCTAAATGCTAATAGCTCAATCAAAAATTAGTCCTTTGAACTTTATGACATTAAGCCAAGTCTTTGAACATTATAACATTGAGCCAAGTTTATCGCCAAGAAACTGCTAACTGCGAAATGGGCATTTTTGGGCTTTCTATGCAATCAATTATATTACTAGTTCAAAAAATTTTGAATTAGTTTAGACTGTAATAGGAAAACATTTCATTATAGTAGTTATACAGTTTTTTCGGTATAAATTAAGGATAGATTTTCCAGATTTTGAATTTTACTGATGAAAGAAAACTGTTCTTCATTAGCTTTATTTTTATCAGAATGCTCAATCAATGAATTCTTCTGAATTTTTTAATTTTCAAATTCATAATTTGCGATCACTTCAATTTTTCGAACTTTGATATGCTTTTCTTCTATTCCATTCGCAGGAAAATATTTCTGGATTTGAAATTTTAAACTTCCGGTTACTTAGTCAATTTATTTCACTTCCGAAAAGTATTTGCCCTCCAAAGTTTTCGCATCTCATATGCTGCTGAATGCTATATGATCATCAATGATAGTTATTTTAGTTGTTGTATCCAGTTTTGTCAAAAATTTTTCTTTGTTTTGAATTTTTCCATTCCATTTTTATTGAGTTTGTTTGTTACTCTTATCGCTTTATTTCCTATTTTCTTTGTTTAAATAAAATTTCCCACCTGATCTTTAATTTGATCCAATTTTTTTTTTGATTGGAATGGTTGTTGAAAATGTAATTTCGACTGTATCTATCTATTTGTAATAGCTAGACTGATAAAGCATAATGTTTGTTGACAATCTCATCTGTATTTTTATCACTAACAAATTTGCTTCCATGCACTCTTTTTCCAAATCAACCATTATGGTGTCATTAGAGAATTTTCAACCGCTCAGAAAAACAATTGAAAATAGACTGAATTAAAGGAATATAGGCATGTATTTTTTTATTTTAACTATTTGGGTTTTATTTTAAATTATTTCAAATATTTCTTTTTGTAATTGGAACAAGATTAAGTTGTAAAGTATTAATAT
Organism: Mansonella perstans; assembly: GCA_037074765.1. NCBI lineage: Eukaryota > Metazoa > Nematoda > Chromadorea > Rhabditida > Onchocercidae > Mansonella > Mansonella perstans. Next base: position 147,291 of record JBAMDO010000136.1, read on the forward strand.
TATCACTTCTTGAGATCACTGCTATTGCTGAAAGAAATAAAGCGTACTTGGCATGAATTGAAGAATTGTGTTGCATCTACCATATCAGTACCATAATCACTACATTGTTGATTTTATTACTATTGTTCAACATTTGTCGCGTCGGAAGACTTTGCATGCTTTGTATGGCTTTAAACTATGCTGACAATGGCATATGCCTCCAGTAGTTTTTTTCCGTACCAGACTGAACGATCAAAAAAGTATACCCCTGAGTAGATTGGGGACGTTAGCCTTAGGCAATCACTATAAAAGACGAACAACTCTAATCTCAAATTCAAATAGATAGAGGTTGTTTAGTCCTTTTAAAGTTATTCATTAAAGAAAAGGATATTTTATCAAAAACCTATGACCTGAGAAAACCTGATGTCCAAATTTGCAAACTTGTGACAGATGAACCTCAGAAATAAAGCATAGAACTAGTTTTGTGTACACTTGTGCTTCACCTAAAAAAATTCGCAATGCCGGCTCGAAGGATTTCTTTCAAATCTTCGTTCGCGAAGCCAAGCTACGACAATGCATATGAATATATAATTTTGAAAAAAATTTATTTTTTTTTTGTTTCAAAATTTGATATTTCATTCACGTTTAGATTAACAGATTTTTTTATTTAAGTTTATTAACCAAAATCACTGGATTGGTTTTGTTTTATTTCAATTTTTAATTTAACAAAGCGATAAATGATTATTATTACTCCATTGATAATTGATATGATATAATTGAAAGAAATGCCACAAGCGATTGGTGAATGAATTGCTATTATTACACCAATAACTGATATGATATACTTGACAGAAATGCCACAAGCGATTGATGAATAGATTTACTTTTTCTAAATTTCTCACAATAAATTTCATTTTATTACGAAAGTTAAATCAATAATTTGAATCATCAGATATTATCTGATGATAGTTTTATTTAGGTTAAAAAGTTTTACGAAATTGTTTCCGTAATACTTTCCTATCTTTTTTTTCGCACATTAGCAAAAACGCGAATGAATGAAATGAAGAAGGCGATAATATTATATATTTTTGTGTGAAAAAGTAAAAATGAATTGAAAATGAAACAGATTACATCGCAACAGATTTGGTGTAATTTGTTTTCAATAATAACTCTAGCTAGTCCAGTAATGTTGATACTTCTAAGAAACACAATAGCAATAGCTCATTCAATTTCGTTTTTGCTATTGTGCGAAAAAAAAAGTAAAAAAATATACCGAAAATAATTTAAGTATTTTTTATTTTTTTTAAATTAAAGTAAGGCATATAAAAAATCGCTAACATTAAAATATTAGTGCGAAAGATTATCAGTCAGGAATTCAGTAAATATTCTAAAATTGCAATTATTAAAATGCACGCTTAATAAAATCATAACATATAATAATTTACTTAATTTCATAATAACGAATCACTATCCCCTGAACTGCCCCAAGATATAATTGAAATTATATACTCGACAACCGTACCAATCACTTCATAATAACTTGATAAACTTGAATTAATTTTGCATTTATTGAACTACTTTGTATAAGCTATTTTTTTTTTTTTTTTTTTTTACTAATTAATACTTTGTGCTTTTGCTCTAAATACAAAGCTGCCATGGTTTCATGTTGGTCAAATGAAATGAAATCATTTCACAGATGTGTCGAATAAAAAGTTTTGGGTGAAATTCAAAAAACTTTGAAGATGTTTAAACTACGTGGGATGTTGAAAGTAGTGATAATAATATTGATAATAAGAATACTAGTGATGTTAATTCGTTCATCATTTTATCATTATCATTATCGATGAGATTGCTAGTATTACTATTGTATTTCAACTTCTTTATTAAGCAGAATTTCTATCTGAAAGTCTTGAAAAGTCGGCCATATGTTTGATTTTATTTTCATAAATAATAACAGGCTAAAATATTTGAGTTTCGATTTGATATATTTATGTTTATGTGGAGATATGAGACTGAAGTACTGATTCAGTGATTCATAGTCTCTAGCTGCTCAATAGTTTGATTATTTTAATTATAATTTGCTGTGATAAACTTAGGCACAAAATGAAGCGATTTATTTACTTGAAAATATCAATTATTATAAAATAAAAATGCAAAAGTGTCTCTCTTTTTTCGTTTGATTTTAAAAATACTTTTAAAAAAAAAAATTTTCTTTTTTGAATTCAGAAATAAATTTTAAAATATTATAAAAGCTTTATTAGTGTTGTTATTATCATATTGTTAACATTACAATTAATGATAGCATTAGCAATAATAGTAATCGGTAGTACTGATTAATAATAATAATTAGATAATTAATTGATAACAACTGCAATAATAATGATAACAATAGTGATAATGATGATTATTGAGAATAAAAATTAGTAATAATAACTGCCATGAATAGTAATAAGTAATAATAAATAACAGTCCTAATAATTAATAAGTATTAACAATTGATGATAGCAATAGTTATAATAACAATAATGACAAAAGTGATAATAAAAATTAATAACAGTGTGATAACTGTAATTAGTATAAAAGCTCAAAACATTTCATTCATTTTGAGTGCCAATTGTTTAGTCTTTTTTTTAATTTTCGAGCATTGCTTCTTCCAACTTCAAATTTCAAACATTTAACATCTTTCTTTCCTTTTTTTCTGTTAAAAAAAGCTTTTTTAAACGAATCAAAATGAGATAATTTCTAGCTTACCACTAAATATAATAGAGTCAACGAATCAATCGACTAGATCAACAAGTTGATGGATTGATTAAATTGATCTAAATTGATCAATCGAGCACTGCTCATGTTTGTTGAAAATGATTTTCATTTAAAAAAAAAGAAGAAAAAAGAAAAATGACTGTAAAAATGAGTTGTAGAAAAATTGCAAATGTACAAGAATGGATGTTGATGTAATTATTTTCAGGAACCGGTTTTTTTCCACTTTCTTTTCTCTTATCTTTTTGTTTAATTGTATTTTAAAAAAGTTCTTTCTTAATTTTTTTAATTTTTTCTAAACACAATTTTACATAAAGGTTCTTATAGAGGCGAGAGAGAGTGAGAAAACGGTTAGAGAGCGAGAGAATAACATTCAATTAAGATTTTTATTTTTAGAATAATTTTTTTTTGAAATTGATTTATTGATAGTTGCTGTTGAATTTTTTAAATTTACGCGAAACTCTTTTCTCACAGTGAAATATTGTCAAATATGCTTGCTGAATGAATTTCATTTGTTTTTTAGCTTTATTTGTTTTTTAGCTTCATTTGTTTTTTAGCTGAATGAATTAAATAATTAATTAAATGGTTCAGTGAGTTCAGTAATGAATCAAATAGTAAAATGAGTTAAAAAACTAATTAAATAAATAATTTAGTATATAAAAAGCAATCGAGCAAAACCTGTCAATTGAGAGATGAGAAACTTTTGTGATTAGTAAATAAATTAATCAGTAAACAAGGCGCTATAGAATAAGCAATAAATCATTGCCAATGATAATTTTCATAATTTTGATATTTTCAAATTACTA
>JBAMDO010000137.1:0-142380 GCA_037074765.1 Mansonella perstans
GGATGAAAATGCTGTAAGTCATTTTTTTTCACTAAATTAAATAAATTTGAGAACTAATCAATATCAAATTTTTTTAATCTCTAAAAAATAATAGTAATATTTTTCATATTTTTATCGCTAATATCTTTTAATATAATTTGAAATATTAGAAGTTTAGTTTTTATCTTTGAATTTTCTAATTTAGCTCATGCTATTAATCATTCAATACTCAGTAATTACTTTAAGCAAGGTATGACTGCGCTTCATTTGGGTGCTAAGAATGGCTTCGTTCCAATTCTCGATGTTTTTGATCCATCATTATGGAAGAAATGTTCAAAAAAGGTATTGCTAACATTATTGACGAAATGATTCCATGAAGAAAAAGGCAAATTTTAACCTTTGACCCATTTACTTATACTAAATTATAGATCAAGAAGGCTTACCTTAGCTTTATGTTTTTATATTTCATTAATTTAGACCGGACTGAGCGCACTTCATATAGCTGCATATTATGGCAATTCAGATTTTGTATTGGAAATGTTAAAGCATGTACCAGCAAATTTACGGTCCGAACCACCACTTTATAATCATTATGTTGTGAAAGAATTCGCAACCGAAGTAAGAAAGTAATGTAACTTTATCTTTTTGACCTTTGACTCGTGTTGACCTTTGATTCATTTTGCTTCTATTACAGTACTTTGAAGCGATTTTTTCAAAGAAAAAGTGTCAAAAAAAAAAACTAATAACAGCTTTGATTAATTTTAAATTGGATTTAACAAAAATTTGAAGAATTTCCAAGTTTGGTATTTAATTTTGAAAATTTTCATTGTTCATTTAGTTTGTTTAATGCAAATTATGGGAGTATTATTTCTAATTTTACCTAATAGAAAGTTACTAATTAAACTCATAAAAAAAGTTTTATATTTGAAATGAAATTTTCCTTTGTAGTATGGTTTTACACCTTTACATTTGGCAGCACAATCTGGACATGACTCATTGGTGCGAATGTTATTGAATCAGGGAGTTCAAGTGGATGCGACTTCAACTACAATGGTTAGTCAGCATTTTGAAATTTCAGTGAAGCTATTTGTCCATTAATTACACTTAGTTTTACAGTTGTTAAACGAATTTGAATTTCAAACTTACATTTGATGATTAACATTGTTTGAATTTATTTGTTTACTTTTTTTTTCGTTCATATCTTTCGATTTTCTATCATATTTTGTGCGCATTAGTCCATGCATTTCAGAGTGTTATACCACTTCATTTGGCAGCTCAACAAGGCCATATCGCGGTAGTCGGGATGCTTTTATCGCGGTCAACTCAACAACAACATGCAAAAGATTGGCGTGGAAGGACACCACTACATTTGGCTGCAATGAATGGGCACTATGAAATGGTTTCATTACTCATTGCTCAAGGATCGAATATCAACGTCATGGATCAGGTTTATTTTAAGTTAATGAAACATTTCATTTGCTAAGTTTCTAATTCAACAGTGACATTTAACGAAAATCAAAAATAATAATTATACTCAATGTTGTGTAAACTTACAACATTTTTTACAAATTTTCTGCAAATTTGTCAATTAAAAATTGAAATGTTTCGAGAATGGATGGACTGGAATGCATTATGCCACTCAAGCAGGACATTTAAGTGTCGTTAAATTATTTGTCAAAAGTTCAGCTGATGCACAAGCAGAAACGAAAGAAGGAAAAGTAAGGATTGAACTTTAAAATATAAAAGGTAATTAATTAGTAAGGAATTTAATACAATGATAATCTAATTTAGATACCATTATGTTTTGCTGCCGCACACAATCATGTTGACTGTTTACATTTTCTATTGAAACAAAATCATGATACTCATGCGTTGATGGATGATCGAAAGGTAATTTTGTTATTATCAGACCCTTAATCTGATTATCGTGGGTCCCCCGTACCGGAAATGAAAAAAAAATGTAGAAATAACTTTATTCAACTTTTTCTCAACCATTACAAACTAATTGACTAATTTTGTAGTTCATTTTTGATCTAATGGTTTGCGGTAAAACGAATGATAATGAACCATTAAAAGAATTCATTTTACAAAGTCCAGCACCGATTGATACTGCTGTTAAGCTATCAGCTTTGTATCATCAGATGAGTGAAAAAGAAAAGGTTGGTAAAAATTTTTAAATTAATCAAAGTCTCATTTTATAAGATTTAATAGTTTCAGTTATTGCTCGTAGTGATTGTTAACAAGATATATGGCAATATTGATTGATAATAATGTCAATTAATGATAATAATTTAAAAAATGTGTGATCAGTATTAATTAATGATAATATATCATAAAAATGGAAAAAAAGCTGATAGTGATAGTAAGAAAAGTGCTAATATTAATGGAGTGAAAAAGTATGTCACTGATGATAACAGCGTTGAAGAAAAATTGTTAAAGAAATCATCCTGCTGATTGTTAAATCGAAATGAAGATCAGGCTATGTTTGCGGTAGAAAGTTTTGTATTTGAAATATCATAGTTACTTTTTTTCTAAGACTTATATAGTAAGGTTTTAAAATTGCAGTCTGAAATACAGGTAAAGAGAAAAATATCCGATGAAATTTTATCTAATATTATCAAGAATAGCTAGTTGCTTAATGAATTAAATCAATCAGTTTAATGAAATCAATTTTGCATAGGAGCGAGCTAAAGATCTACAAAATGTCTCACAATTCGCGGAAGATATGGCCGTTGAATTGCTAAGTATAACGGCAAGTGAATATAATCCGGCATTATTACTGAAAGCAAAAGATAATCGTGGACGACCGCTTCTGGATATATTGATTGAAAATGAACAAGTATGTAAATACAGATAAAATGAAATCAAATAAATAGATTTTAAAATATTAGACTTTTTTTCATCCATTTCTAGAAGGAAGTCGTTTCCTATGCATCCGTACAGCATTATCTTACGGAAATATGGACCGGCCGTGTGGATTGGTCATTCGGTAAAACAGTTGCATTTACATTAATGGTGCTTATTTGTCCACCAGCTTGGTTTTATTTTTCTCTACCGCTCGATACACGTATTGGACGTGCTCCCATCATTAAATTTGTTTGTCATATTGGTATAATTTAAATTAATTAGAATTACATTTATGAAAAAATGAATTAAAGGACTTCTATTTAATTTAAATTATTTCTGACTTGATTAAAACCATCCAGTTTTCTTTGTATTCATTCATGTTTTATCTATTAAACAAGCTAAAGTTCATCTAAAATTTCATCAATTAAAATGGTTGAAACTTAAAATTTACCTAAAATTTACCACCGAAATTCTTAAAACTTTTTGAAGTTCATCGGTTTTTAAATTTTTTGAAATTCATCATTAAATACTCAACAAAAATTCATCAACTAAAATTGTGAATTTTCTAATTTCTAGAACTATTTTAGTGTCGCATATCTATTTCACAATTTTACTTACAACTGTGGTGCTCAGTTTGACGCACAAAATTTATGAAGTACGAAGTATTGTGCCGAATCCAGTTGAATGGCTGCTACTTCTGTGGCTTTCCGGTAATCTGGTCTCCGAGCTATCTAATGTAGGTGGTGGTTCTGGTCTTGGAATTGTTAAGGTTAGATTTTAAATCTTTTTAAGCTTTTTAAGTGTTAGATATTCAGCTTTCAAATCTTTAATTAAATTGTTTCTTTTCACGCAATTCATGGTTGGTTACTGTTGAAAAATTATTTTACTCAAAAATTAACTTCAATAAGCGCTTTCTAATTAATTTAGCATGCAAAACTTGCATTTCTGCATTATGAATGCATGCAAATGTATTTCTTGGAAATATGCATGCATGCATCTTAAGGCCTGCATTTGCCCGGCCTTAGCGAGTCAGATAAAAGTCAGATCAGTTTGTTTAATCTTGCATTTGATTGGGCTGGGTGATTTTAACTGCTGATCCCACTTCAATTTTCAAAAAATAAACTTCAACATATTCCACATTGCATGCGAATTTCAGGTTCTCATCCTAATACTCAGCGCAATTGCAATAGCAGTGCATGTGCTTGCATTTTTGCTACCCATTTTATTCATGCAGCATTTAAATGATGATGAAAAGATGCATTTTGTACGAACAATGCTTTATTTGAAGAACCAACTATTTGCGCTTGCCTTATTATTTTCCTTCGTTGAATTTTTGGACTTTCTCACTGTTCATCATTTGTTTGGCCCATGGGCTATTATCATACGAGATCTTATGTATGACCTTCTCAGGTATGATATTTTCCTATTTTGAATTATTTTATTTTTTAATATTCCATATGATATTATTTAAATATCAAAATTTAAATTATTTTGAAATCATCAAGCAAGTTGTTTATTTGTATTTAATTTCTGTTTACCGATCTTTTAGCATTCATTTACTCAATTAATCGAAATTTTTGCAGTCTTTTATAAGCAGCAAAAATGCACTGGCACAAATTAAAAAGATATCGATTTTAATTACTTCAATTATCACATTTGAAAAAAAAGAGCATTACGAAAGCTATATTCTCATCCTTAATATTGAAATACTCAACTGAATAAATCAATGTTTACCCTGTCAATCATTTCAATTATGTTTACTTTTCCATTTCCAATTATTTATCATTTTTCATCCTTATTATTTTAGGTTTCTCGTTATATTATTACTCTTCATAGCAGGTTTCACTCTACATATTACCTCTATATTTCAGGTGATTAAAGTAGTAAATTCGATGGATAAGTTTTATTTTTCCTTTTTTTCAAATATCGAATATTATCATTCCTTGCAATAGAATGTTTTGGACTGACTTTCAAAACTTAGAAATTTACAAATCTCCAAACTTTAAAAAACAACCAATAGATATATTTTGCATTAATTATCATCTGTAAAGTAATTAAAATATAAATTATAGCCAGCATATCAACCTCCAAACGCAAATGATGCGCAATCGTTGCGCTTATCATCACCTGAACAAACTCTTGAAATGTTATTTTTCTCACTGTTTGGATTAGTGGAACCGGATGCGATGCCACCACTTCATTTGGTTCCTGATTTCGGCAAAATTATTTTAAAAATGATTTTTGGAATCTATCTGTTGGTTACTTTAATTGTAAGTAATTTTCAAAACAATGTTTGAACGAGTAATGCATAATTGAGTTAAGGGCTAAATTTTAGGCTCAAAAAAATTTTCATTTTGAAATTTAAACCTAAAAACTAAAAAAAAAATTGAGCTGAACAATTTTTAGGTTTTAATAAACTTATTGATTGCAATGATGTCTGATACATATCAAAGGATTCAAGCACAATCTGATAAGGAGTGGAAATTCGGTCGTGCAATTCTAATACGGAAAATGAATAAACGTTCTGCTACTCCGGCTCCAATCAATATGATAACAAAGTTGATTGTTGTCCTCAAAGTTGCATACAGAAATAACTGTAAGCTTCTTTTTCTTTTTAATTGACAACTATGTTAACTAATGAATGTTTTATTCAGACAGAATGTTTAACAAATTTTTTTGTTAAACATTCTAACTTTTAACAAAAAATTTTTAACAAAAATTTGAAAATTATACTTGAATTGAATTATCTCAATACTTGTCATTTTAAGAAAAATTTCAAATTTCAATTCTTTATAGTCATGCAATTTGCTAAAGTTTAATTTATTACAGTTTGATTGTGATTGTGATTCTAATTCTCTACTTTTATTTTTAGTAAAATTGTGTACGCAAAAAGCTCAGCATGATCTTAGGTACGAAGAAAACATTGATGCATTTTCGATGAGTGGTAATAAAGGTCGTCTTAGTCCAGCAATATTTGGGGCTGATGATAATGCAGGTATTAATTTGCTTTTTAATTTTTGCAACTCAAAAAAAAATCCAACTTCAATTTTTGCTTATTTATTTCATATTTAGTTATTATTTGTTCACAGTAATGTCAAATGACAGGCCAATGTGAGTCAACGTCTAGTCCTTTTTAATTCCTTGCTGGTCAAGTCCTAAAGTCTTCCAGTCTATTTATCCATCAGTGACATTTTAATTAATCAATTCATTATTATAAGCATTAAGCTAAAGTTTAGAATGTCCGAAATTTTCGTATTTTTTGCGAGAATAAAGCACTTGAAAGCTTAAAGATGAGAAACCAAAGAATCTAATTTTCCTTGATTTCAATTCTCTAGAAGTTCTACATGTTCAAAACGAAGAACTTGGCGAAAATGATGATTGGAATATCGAAACAATAATCGATTGGAAACGTGTGGTCGAAATATATTATCAAACAAATGGTAAGGTAAATGCGGAAGACATAAACGTGGAAATGCAACCGCAAAATACGTAACAAGCATGACGTATCTCTCAACTGGTAACAGTTCAAATTAAAATGTTTGAATCTGATAGAAATTTCAAAATATTCGAAATTGATCAGCGCAGTATTCGATAAATGCATTAAACGCTGAGAAGAAAATTTTCTTTTTTCAAATTTTTTTGAGCGTTTTTCCAACTAGCAAAATTCCACAAATCTTCATTTTATTAAATTTATTTATTTGAAATGTTATAAGCACTTGCTTTTTCTTTCCGTTTCCATTTATTTATTTATTTGGTTATTTTTTATTTGTACAATAAAGTAATCGCTCAGTTCAATTATTTATTTGTGAAATAAATTTTCAAAAAGAAAAAAATTGTGACACAAAATGACAAAGAAATAAAAGATATTACGTGTGGAAATTGAACACAATATTCGATTCAACTTTCTGAATCTGAAAATAATAACAAGAAAGTAAGAGAGGGCTAAAATGGAAAAAGTTAGAAAAGTATTTGACGATGAGTTTTTGCAACAGTGTTGAAATGATAGCTTTCCGTATTACTCCTTCACTTTATTATTTATCTCTTTATTATGCATCAATGCATTTTAAGTCAAATTACAATGCTGATAAAAATGCTTGATGTAACTATCATGAGGAAGACACATTTATTTGTTGGCTTCATAAACTTCTATTCATTTGGCCATTTCGATTATGCTTCATCATATTTTATAAGCCTTATCTCAAAAGTTGCAACTTTTGCAAGTAATTAAATTTAAAATTGACAATTATATACCGGTAATTAGGTCATTGAGTATTTGTAATATTTCGTCGAACTTTACAGTACTCTTCCTCTTATCGATTAGATTTCCTCCACTTACTAGTTCTGCTAAAATTGAAATTAAGTATTGATAAATGGTAATTAAAGCTATTAAATGTGATTTAAATTAAATGCAGGTATACATAATTGAAATTAGATTTGAAATGGATGATAATTGTAATTATAGATGTATATTTAAAATAAAATTTAGATAAATAATATAGGAGCCCAATAAAAATTGAATTTCATAATTTCCGACCTTCTTTATCGATGGGAAATTCTTTGGGCAAGCATATTGACTCAATTGCACTGATCTCTTGTTCAATTGATCCAATCAATTCAATCATTTTGTTAAAATTATCAAAGCTGAAATAGAAAGGTACTATTTAGCAAAACAAATAAAAATTTCTGGAACTATTACTGTTTCCTATTTCTGATGCCGAATTAATTGAACGGCTTTTTTTAATAAAATAATTATCGTTATTTAATAATATAATTATCATTCTGAAATAACTCAACTCAATTTGAGAAATCAATTTATTAATCAGTATAAAATTCTTATTAATCAATGTGAAAAGGCTTAAAATTTAAAATTTTCCAATCAAGTTATCATCCTGTTCGTTTTAAAAAGATCAAATGAGCATTGTATGATGTTTCTAATGTACCTTTCAGGCACTGCTTTTGACTGCATATCTTCCATATATTCAATGATAGTATCACTAAAGCTATTAGCATTACTACTCCGATGTTTATCTTCCGGAAAATCATTAAAGATGAGAATCTTTTTTTCTGTTGTTTCGTAATATTTTCGCATTGTTTTTCTGGAACTTTCACATTTCAGAATGTTTTTTTGAATTATTTTTTTTTTAAAATTTTACACTTAAATTTTCAAAGTACCAACTTTTTCAGAAACATTGAAAATTCACAGTAAACCATTCCTTCATTATTTAATTTAATTTCTTAATGACCATAAAAATATTTGATGGAAGAAAAAAAAGAAAGACAGGCAAGGATTAATCATTTGTAACAAGTGATTTCCATGTAACTTTATCAATTTTCTGATAATTAATTAGCCTTGAATTAATATCAGTGAAATTCACGCAAAATTTATCACTAATTCGGTGATTAGGATTGGTAAACGCTGATAAACAGTTGCATAAACATATTTTCTTCTCATCTGAATAAAATTTATGATGTTTTGCTTTTTTAATTATTTAATAACTTATACATCTAACTGAATTTGCTTTACGGTGTAATTACCAGATTTTGAAACATGTTCAGTTCAACTATCCATAAATACCTACGGTAATGTCGCAACTTGATCAGTTACCGGTGATAATTGATAGTGCGATAAGATAAGATTACTGATGTTCTGAGGCACAATATTAATCATCGTTGGAAATAATTTGGCTGGAATTTTTAAATTTCGAAAAATAAATTTCTTAATTAGAAAAGTTTTTTGACAGCAGAGAATTTTTGCTCATTAATTTCTCTAATAATAATTGAAATTGAACTTAAAATTCATTGATAAGGATTCCTCGTCCATTTCATTTGAAGCGATAATGCTAAGAATAAGTCATACATAAAAATGCATTATGAATTGATTCCCGATTTTCCAGTACTTAAACTTCTCTACTGCCCCGTTTAAATGATGGCAAAAGAATAATTATTATATGAGAAATTTTATTATTAGTTTTTATCGAAATTTATTTCATGTTAGTTCAGATGGAAGTTCGGAGTTTTTAAAATTTTGACTTTACTCTTTAGATGTTTAATGTAGTTTACGTAACATATTTAAACTTTTCTCAGTATCGTATTTTAATAAGAAGTAAATGTGAAACGTGAAACGTGAACATATCAATACCACTTACCATATTCCTGTTCAATTATAATTTCATAAATTGCTGAATAAACCGATTTCAGCTTACAGTTCTCTGCTTTTTTTTCAGAAGCACATTTTAATAATTTTAATTTTATGTGATTTGCAATAAAACATTCCGAAAAGTGTAACTGATAACAATTCTGTTGCATTTCTTGCAAATTTCTTTGATTTGAAATCTCGTTCCCTCTTCCTGATTTCATGATTGTTAAATTTGGTAAAAAGTTTTCATTTTCTTAATGTCATATTTCGTTAAAAGATTTGCATGAATAAGTCATTAATTTAAAAAATGTTTTTTTCTTCCAATGTCTGTTCATAAAATTTTACAATTTAATTAATAATCAGCAGAATGAATTTTTCAATCAAAAAATAACGAAAATTTACTGATTGCTGGATAATTTCTCGCCGATAAAATAGTACTATCGTTATCAAAAGATTCTTGACTGGAAACAGTTATATCCGTAAAGGTTACGTTAGTAAGCTCTGAGCTTAAACTTGATGTTCCAATTGTACTTTTCCCTTCAGACAATTTTGAACTGCAATTTAGCATATCAGTTGATTTACTGCAACAAATTCAACAGTTATTGGATGAATCGAATAATTAATTTGGTCAGCAGATGTCATCAAAATTATCAGAAATGATAATAATTTTTGTTAACTTTCAATAAGCTTGCATTTATTACTGTATTTTTTTTATTATAATTTCAATTTTCTCAATCTTTCTCTAAAACAAAATCAAAATCTCAAAAATGAATATTTCATTGATTGAAATTCAAAACATTATCACATGTACTTATAGCACACAAAATTAATAAACCATTTAATTAAAATTACCAGTTCATGACAGTGTTTGGAAATGACAACCTGTCAGTTTGAATTCAGGATATAAAATGATGAAGGTATTGCACATTTAATTCAACTTTATTAAATCTGCTTTTTTTTCTGATATCATTGAACTGTTTATTTAAATGTAATTAGTTAGCAAAGATTTGGTCAAACAAATTTGCAATAATGAAATTAATGAATAATGTTGAAAAGTTTATTAGCAAACAAAAATTATTTTAAAAAATAAAATCAAAAAAAAAAAAAACACATAGAAACAAAAAGTATTGAAAAAGTAAATAAACCATTATTCACTAGAATAAATATTTTTGAAGGCAAATTTTTTCCATGAAATCAAATAAAATGATAAAGTGATAAAGTTTGTACTTACGACAAATGGTAGAATGAAAACAACTGGCTAATTTAATTTAATTCTACTAAATGATCTATAGATCTCGTAGGACAAGGCTAAGTCCTTCGGGATGAAATCTAATACCAGTTCGTATAGCTATACCAGTAGTACGGTTGCGTCGGCGATATGAAAGTTTCGGTAGCAAACTTCGATAGCATAGTAGCTAGAATGGAAATTGAAATAAAAATAATAGAATTAAAAGAAAAAGTTTTAGTTTAAAAGAAAAATATTTTGACTATAAAGTTTCATAAGTGATGCCTCTTCAATTTCTTTTCAGAAATTTTTTGTGTTTTAAAAGGTTAAAATAAAAAAATCAAAGACTGCGAAAATGAAAAGAAAAGTAAGACTTAAGATCAGCACCTAATGTCAGGTTTTCACGGATTGGCACAGAAGTCGTTGGCTTATATAAATTTGAATTAACGCAAATTTTCAACATTTAATAACTGGTTGAAATTTTGCTTGTCCACATGATAGACATATGGTGGACATTTATCTCGCATACTTTAAGATCAAACTATGGACATCTATGCTAAATGATGTATATATCGGGCAAATAATAATTTGCTAAATGTAAAGTTTGGAAATATACTTCGGTAAAGAAATTATCGGAATGTATAATATGAGCACTGGAAGATATCCCAGTAGCTGATACCAAAATTCGTTTCTGCTTTGAATTTCTCTTGGCACTTTTACGATAACAAAATGGCAATGCCATTTTAGCAATATTTTGCCCGATACATCGTAGCTGAAGTAAAACATTTTTGGCAAGCAAATATAACTTCGTGAAAAAAAAAAGACTGGAAAATTGCAAGAAAAAAACAGATGAAAAAAACGGTGGAAAAAGAGAGAGATTGAGCGTGATTGTTAAGAAAGAATGACGTTCAATAGTTCAACGTGTTTTCTGTCACTGAGCATTGAAAGGAATTCGGAAAATTTTTTAAAATAATTTTTAACAAAATCCTAAAATAAATTAATTACAAAGAAAGACTTCTCATATCTTAAGATATTCTATCTTGAATATTTGAAGAATGAGAAATTTTGAAACAGGTAAATTAATGTGACCTTAGCATTCATTGCTGGTATCCTCAATGTGACCAGTAATGGATTGAAGAGTGGATCAACAAATGCGGTAATTCTGGCCAGCTGGAACCATCGTGCCCATTTTGTCGCATCTTCATTGTCTTCAGCCCAAAAAACAGCTATTTCAACAAATGTTTGTCCAGCAATTGAAATAAAATATGCGCAAATAGACAAGAGAAGGGTGTTGAAGAGTATTTCACGACGACGCTGTGGTTTATATTCACTAGAAAATTTATTTTTTTAAATAAAATTTTATTTCTTGAAGAAATTGTAATTAGAATGGAAATTTGGGAAAAAATATTCTTTCTAATTAAGTTTTAATATCAAAAAAAGGAAAATTGTTCTAAGTTTATTAATTTATTTTAGATTAATGAAGTACTTAATTTAGTAATTGGAATTAATCAATTTAAGAAAATCAAAACTAAGGAGTCAAAAAAACTTTTTTTTGTTTTCTTTTGGTAAAAAAATTTGATACTGAATTGAACCGTGTTTCGATGCTCAATACATTGCTTTGCTGACGTACGTTACGATGATAGCAAACTGTCACGATAAATATGAACAATGCTTTTACGAGAAAAACTAGCGTAAAAAGTGTATGACCACGTAACAAATACACGCCAAATTTGTGAAACAGTGAAATTCGATCGCAAAGATAACCCAAAACATTATAATCTGCTTGCGTCAGACTGGAACCAATTTGTACATTTCATCAATTTCCTTTTTGATAATCGAAATTTGTTTTATTTCGATAATTACTAAAGAGGTCAAGTCATCAAATAATCATCTTAAATGCGTTATATTTAAGATATTCGCTATAATATAATGACAATTAATGAGCTAAATTTTTTTTTTCAATAATCATTATATAATTATTATAATTCCCAGAGTAATGTGTGTGGTTAACATAATTTCACTTAAAAATTAAACCTTATTTCGTTGCATTGAACCTCAGGTTGAGGTCTTTTCAGAGTATTGAACATTTGACCGATAAAATGAATTGCTGTAAGTTGCAGAGAGGAGAATAACAGATGTGTTATGAATAAAAATATCCAAACAAATGAAAAAATTGAAATTACACATGTTCGTGATAATCGCATTGATTTACCAGCCATTGAACGATTGATAACAACCTAATTGATAAGAATAATTATCATCTCTCAACTTATTACTATCACAATTTTTATTAGCATATGATTTTTGTCGCAATTAGTATCACATTTATATTTATTGCAACATTTTTTTGTTGCCAATGATGATATTACTAGTTATCTTAGTAATGTAATTCTCCACAATTACATAAGTTAACATTTGACAAAATTTTATTTTTCTTTCTTTATTTTCTTTTTTCTCTAATACAATAAGAAACAAAGTTACCAATACAAGAACAAGTAGATTAGTAAGACCAAGCAGGGAACCATTCTGGGCCAAGGAATAAAGTGTATCCTGGACCAATTGTTGGATGAACTGATTTGCTTCAAATAAATATGCATTCATTGTCTCAGTTATGGCTAACGATGCTGGAATAGTTCCATCCAAACTCTATAAAAGACAAAAAAATTAAATGAAATTCCCAATGGAATACCTTAATATTTGTCACATAATCGATAATTAATTCAGAATTTCTCAAATTACTTCCCCTTACGTATGCTTCAATGATTCCTCTAATTTTTTTCCCTAATTTATAAAGTTATGCATCACGGATCGATTTCATCAGACGTAAATACATTAGTACCTTATCACGATACTAATAAGCAATTAATATTCTATTACTTCCTAACAATTATAAATATTTTCGAAAAAAAAATGTGCAATTGAATATTTCTCATTTGCCAACAAATTTTAATGTCAGTGATCAAAATTCATATCACGCTTCAGTTAGTTTAAAAGTTTTAAATTATCTCTTTCACTAATGAAATAAATATAAAAAAAAATTTTTTTTTTTAAATAAAATAAATTTTGTTTATAAATATAAAAAAATTTTTTAAATAAAATAAAAATTTTGTTCTATTTAAAACTAAGAATGATTCTTCTTTTTTTGAAACGGAATTTACAAAAGTTATTTTACTTAAATTAATTTTTTGAACTAATTAAAACGATTGAAAGGACAAATTAGTAATTTTATACTGAAATAATTAGAAAGAAGTGGAAATAATTGGAATAATAATAATTGGATGTTAAAATAATTCAATCTTTTTTCACTTTCATTTTATCTCTTTTTATTATTCAATTTCCCATCTGTCGTTATTTTTTTCATCATTCTCTTTTTCACTCTTTTTACTAAACAATATAACAATTATTTACTACTCAATATTTTATTTATTCCTGAAATTTCTTTTTTTACTAATAATTAATTACCGTATCATCCAGCGTTCTGGTCGATTTCTCATTGACAGTTTGAGAGAGTAGGAAAATGAATGATGTGATGAATAAAGTATTGGAAAAAGCAATATTAAATATGAATAGCACCATTGCTGTTGATAAATGTTTATGTGATTTCCACAGTAATAATAATAATGTTACAGTAATAATTAGTACCAATAGTAAAAGAAATGTTTCGGCATAAAGACCAATTTCAGCATACCATGCTATATTTCTGCAAATAAAAATTTTAAAATTAATTTAAAGATATTAAAATTTCTACTTCTTAATGTTGAATGATTAATGTTTACTGTAATTACACTAAAGTAAATTTTATTAAATTAATATGTATTATCGTCTCTTAACGAAATATTTAATCATAAATTATTCAAAGAGAAAAACTTTTAAAACTTACATATCTTTAATATGTTTTAAATCATTTCAAATATCGATAAATATTTACCTAATTTCTGCACTTATTTGTGAATTGATGAATAAATTCGTCTGATATGAACAATGATTAAATTTATCGCTATCATCGTTATCAGTATTATCAGTACTATTGCTTTTATCGTCATTTTCTTTGTATTCCAGAATAAATTGTTGTTTTTCTCGTTGTTTGACACATCTAATTAAATAGTTTTATGGATTTTTTTTTTGAATCTTTACTCATTAAGAAATAAGTTTGATTGCAAATTCTTTAATTTCAAAAAAATGCATTTTCTCATCAAAATTTTTAAAGGCAGTATTCAATATTCATTAAAGTTAAGGAATTTTCGAAATTAACAAATAAAATGTGAATTTTGGGTGGAAAAATAAAAGTATTAGTTTTTAAATTATTCTCCAGAATTCCTATCAAATTTCAAGTTAACTTGAGTTACTAACACATCAGCTTCATTAAGTTGACGTTGCAGTTTAATGGCTGTAATGCTGAAAAGTTGGAGATGGAAGCGTGTTTTCAAAACAATTTCCAACAGTTGACTCTCATTGTTAAATGTTGATAAGAGATAATTGCTGGAAGAAATATGCATAAGTAATTTCGATGTTAAATAAATAATTAATTGAAAAATAATGATTATTTTCTCAGAATTAATTGTGAATTAATTAGTGCTGAAGAAATTTTTTGAAATTATTAATGCTACTTCAAATTAATTAGCTTTTCAAATGTATTAAACACTTTTCCAAAGTTAATCTACGATTTCATTTATTTATTATTTTAAGTTTCAAAAAAATTAAAATTCATGATACCTCAATAAATGCATAAAATATATATCATTGGAAAGTGCTTCACCAAATGACGAATATTTTGGCAATATATTTGTGGCAAACTCATGCAGTGTGTGACAGTTTCGTGCGAACCGTTGGAAAAGCTCTTTCATCCTTAGCAGTCGCATAGTTGAATGTCCTGAACACATCTGAAATTCTTTCAAAATGTAAAATTTGATTTATTATAGATGAAAAAAATCAATACAAGATGTTATTTTGATAAAAAGAAGAGAGAGGAAAGTTATACAATTGTGTAGTCATGATAAAATAAATGAGATAAAACTAGTGAAGAAAATGAGAAATTAAAATACCTTAATGAGAAGACGTAGCTTATCATTTGGTTTATCCGTAAGACAACGTTGAAATAACTTTTTGTTCACATTCCGTATTTGCTGGCAGATGGTACTTTAAATAATTAAATTTTTTTGATGAATCGTTTTTCTTATCACTTATCATTAATGACAGTTAATAATAAACGATAATTAATAGTTAACAATAAACAGTTAATAATAAACGATAATAAATAATCATTTATGACGGTTAATAATAAACGATATAAGTGCATCAGCTGCAACCAAAAGACACAAATGATATTCAGGGGAGAGATATCAGTTAATAATTAAAATGATAATCAAATGAAAGAAATAAAAAGATCCTAAAAAAAAAGTCACAGAGATCATTTCCAATATACCAAATGACAAATAATAATTTTTCTAATACAAAAAATTTAATACAGCATCCATTTGTTCAGCAAATGTCTATCTAGAATTAATTAATGATTTTTAACTTCAATTGTTGTTACCTGCGATCCGTATTATTATCCTCGAAAAGCATTTTAAACAAATCCGCATATTCCATTAATCCATAAAGGCCTATATCGTTAGTCTGTTGACATACCTGAACAAAAAAAAAAAAAGATGATGAAGAATGCCAAATTAGCCAATTAATTCTAAGACTTTTCCATCATAAGAGA
The DNA here is from genome assembly GCA_037074765.1 of Mansonella perstans. NCBI lineage: Eukaryota > Metazoa > Nematoda > Chromadorea > Rhabditida > Onchocercidae > Mansonella > Mansonella perstans. The sequence continues at coordinate 15,892 of JBAMDO010000137.1, forward strand.
ATTTTATTTTTAACAACAATTTGAGAACTTCCTCAAAATTGGAATTTAATAACTAAAGTGATAGTCAAACAAAAGAAATAGAAAGGTTCTTAAAAAAATTTTTATGAGAATTTTCTTCAAAGAGCATTTTAAGGAAATTCGTAAATTTTTAAATGCTTTCTTTCGCAAATATTTTACGAGAAAAAAGAATTCTCATAGAAAGAGAAAGAAATTATCTCAAATATAACTCAAGGAAAAACTCACTTGAAAGTCTTCAATTATATACAGTTTAGGTAACATTCAAATTTTTGACTTTCAAAGACAGAAATTTCTTTTTGTTGACAATAATTTTTTTTTATATCTGTCATTTATCTATATATACCAAAGCAAAGGCAGCTCGCGTAATTAAAATTTGAAACGTTCGATTATACTGTATTCCAGGTTTCTTCCAATTCAAAATTCGATTTACTTCACAGTACTGTAGCGCTTGCATAAACCATACCAGAGCAATGTGACGTGATGGTACGTGATGCTCAATTTCAGGCCAACATAATACGTCATGTCGAAACAAACGATAAAGCTGCAAAAACTTTACATCTATTCATCTCCGTATAGCTACATGTATTCGAAATAATGAGAAAACGTGAATTGATGTAATTTTATTTATCAAATTCACTCCTCTTTAATTAACTCATTAATCAATTAACTAATCGTAATATTAGTTTTTCAGTAAAATTCATATCGTACTATTTTTTCCCGGGAGTTCTAGAAACAACTTTTTTAAAAGTTTTTCCTTAGACACTATATAATTTTTCACGGTTCATTTATCAACCGTTGGTAAAATGCATACCAAAGATATTCCGGAATGATCCATAATTAATTGTCGATTATCCTGAGTACAAAGTGCTGCTAACTTACTACGATTGTCGAATGGTGATAACCATTTGAAATTTTTCTCTGATAAATGATAACCCATTGTGTCGGAAAATGCAAGCAGTTGCAATAGTAAGAAATAAACGTACAGTTTCATAGGATTTTATTGCTACTGTAATAAATTAGTATAATTAATGTATTTAATTAATATAGAAACAATCTCAGATAATTCACAAAGAAATTTTTAAAAATAGAAAAAAATTGGATTAATGAAAACAAATTTCGAAATTAAAACTTTTAAGTTAATAAAAAAATTTATTTTATATTTTCAAAAATGTTAAATGTGTTGAAAAGATAATGGATCAAAAATGAAACTTAAACATTTTTAAAGTTATAAATTAATAATTATATAAATATAACATTTCATCGAATTGAAGATTTCGAGTCTTTAAGCAACAAATTAATGAATATTTCAATTTCTAGGCACTACTACTTTTATGTGAAATCCTTTTGCAAGCAGGTGACAAAACTAATAAATGACGCAGATATATTTTATTAGTTAAAGAGAAAAAAGGAAATGATGTGAAGTGAAATTTCTACTTCCTAAAATGAAAAAGATCTGTAAATGAATATAATATTATTGTCAATGCAGAAATGGTATGATCGATTAGGGCAGCAATTTTTTTAAAATTATTATTAAAATAATAATTGGCGAAGAAAACTTGGATGAATGCTTGGCCAGCATTTTGAATGAAATGGCCAAGAAGAAAATCATTCTCAAAAGCACTTATTTTTCCCTAAGCTTCGACAAATTTTGGAAGACGCATTCATTCATCAGTTAAAATTATTTACATCTCTCTCTTGTCTATGTATTTCTCTGCTGATATGATTCAGTTTACGTCATTTCAAAAAGCATCACAAGTGCCTCATTTATGCAAAAGAAAGTATGCTTAAAAAAAAATCAAAATTTTACCCAGCGGGTTAATTCCTATTTGATTGAACAATTCTTGTATAGTTTATCAGTTCCTACCTAGTTTATCAATTACTATTCGATTGAGCAGTTCTTGCCTAGTTTATCAGTTCATATCCATTTTATCAATTCCTATTGATCATGTTATATTTTTTTCCTTAGCAGAATTGAAATAGAACGACAGTACACTGAGAATGTTGATTAAATTAGAGAAGAATTAGAACATAGAATGATTTAAACCTTCATAACTTTCCTCAGCATAGTTATTTGTTGTTTGCACAAAGTTAATGATATTCATTAACAAATCAAATTTAAAGTAATAATATCCCACATTTTGGTGCTTCCTCAATTTCATGTTAAAAAGTGATCAAAAATTGAGAAAATTATTGACATTCTTCTTCAGTGCCCTTTGAATTTTTTGCTCTGTGATAAAGCAAATACATACATATTTATTAAAGTCTTGTATTTCTGCAAATTATTAACTCAAATTCAATTCTTAAATTCAAGTTTTAAACTATGAAGTGAAAAAAAGCAACGAAAGAAAAAAAATTTTGTTGGAAACTACACCCAACGGACAATTTAAACTTCCAGAATTCTGGAAGTGTAATTGCATTAAAAGTAGTTTATTTTGGACTAAACACTCCTGGCACATTATTGTCAACTCCGAATTGAATTTGCAAATGAAGTATAATGTCTAAAATAAAAATGCACAGACTGAACGAAAAAAACGCAAAACTGATAGTGAATTTATAGCAAAAATATGTAAGCGAGTCTAAATATAAGCATATGTGTCAACAGTTTCATTTAAAACAGAATTTTTTGATTAATTAAAGTAAAAAGAAAGTTTCACAACTTTCTCCTGGATAGTTGTCCCAAGTGATTTAGCGTATTTCATTAACGTAACAAGTGAACAATACTGATATTTAGCATGAGATTTGCTAAATTAATTCAAAAATGAAATTCAAAACTAAACTTTTACAAACATGAGCCAGAATTAATTGAATATAAAATTTAGCTACTTTTTTTTTGAAATTTTCCAAGAAACTGAAATGAAACATGGGTCCAAATATGAGACTGGGACAAGAGAGATAGACGGATTAAAACAAGGATATTAATCAAATTTTCTCGGCACAATTGTTAATTCGTTCTAAATAATGCTAACAACATTTTTCATAACAATCATATGTTCAAAAAAAAAAAAAAAAAAATGATTCGAAGATCAAAACTAAGAAATAATTTTTAGAAAAACTGACCAGTTCTTTTTTCTACCGTCTTGAATCTCAATCATTTCAACTCTAATAAACCAGTTGAATATTAAGTTATCAATGACACAAAAATTATTTTGTCATGATTTTTGTGAAATTGTTACATATGAAAAATTGCAAAAACTTCATTTCAAAGATTACTTAAAATTTCCCATAGTTTTTCTTTTTTAAGTTTATAAAATTTCGAAAATTTTAAAAAATTTAAACAGAAATATTGCAAGGAACAAACAATTCATAAGCAAACAAACCTTCGCTTTAAATTAATTTGAATGCAATCAGCAGCTATGACGTAGTGCTTTGATATCAAAGTTTTTTTTTTTCCTGAAACGATATTTTATTCAAATGACATATAATTACATGATATTGACCGAAATTCCTAAAGATCATCATTAGCTGCTAATTTACTTCTCATAGTCGATTAAGGGAAGTTTGAAAATGCTAATGTTAATTACTGAAGCAATTAAGAACACTTGTGATAGGCAACTATGAAGAAACTGATAATTTATAATAATTAGATAGTGTAGAAGTGTGTAAACATGTGAAAAAAAAAAAAAAAAGATCTAATTTTAACTATCTTTATTCGGTAGATAACATTCTTCCAAAATTTTCACACAGAGATTAGAAGATTTAGTAGAATAAACTTATTCAAATATACATTGATGAATTGTTAGAAAGTATGTAACAATTTTTGTGAAATTTGCATATTATTAATATTATCAATTTTACAATCACTTCTATTTTTAAACGATAAATTTTTTTTTTTTTTGTTTTCTTTATTACTTTTTCATCGTTATGAAAAAAAAAAAAAAAAAGGAGACACGATTAATCTGTCAAATTGAATAAATAAGTGAATAGAGGCGTAAATAAATAATTGAATTTTGTTCATTACAATGAAAGTGAACCAGGAAAGCCAGCTGTGCCAAAAACACTCTTCCGCTTCAAGAGGCAAAGTTTTTATCAGGCACTTTTATTTGGCGCTTTCGCATAGAATCAATTCAACTTTTAGCACAAAAGAACATTTGGTCCAAAAATATTATTATATACCTCAGGGAGAAATTTAGCTTACTTTCTTTTTTGAATTCGAATTAATTTCTTCTTGAGGTTAACTTTTTTTCTTTTTAAGTCATTAAGTTCAAATAAAAATTCAACTTTGAATTATGAGATTCCAATATTTGTCGAGATATAAATTTGCAAACAGCATTCCATTTTGTTGTTGTCAACATCACTATATAAAATATATACGATGATAATTCAAATTTCATTTCCAGATTATCTCGATAAATATCAAATTCTCATAACACATAAAATTTGTAATTTCGACTTAGATCAAATTACAAGTGTTTTTTTTTTCAAATTCAAATTTGACTAAAAATTACATCTATCTAGAAATATAACTTGTTCCCTACCAAAATAAGGATCATAAATTTCTTGTGAGTCTTAGGAGCAAAGGATAACTTTCTAATGTTGCTGACTCACAGAGGTCAAATCAATGAGGTCAAGTTACACAAAGCAACAAGTTTGGAAGAGCATTGCATTTTTTTACACAACATCACACTATGTATAAGATATCGATGATAAGAATTTACCCCTGACGACACTTCTTGTGAATTTTCGAAGTTTTCTATTGGTATAAATTTCAAGCACATAAGTTTTTTTAAAATATTTCTCAGCGAAATCAATTAGCTTAGCCATCAAGAAAATTGGAATGAACGTCAACTGTTGGCATAAAGGTCAAATCACTATTGGCATAAAGATCAAATAACTGACCTAAAATGGCAGTAAAAGAAGAGAAAAAAGAAAAACACGGATAACCATCACAATTTTTATTTTATTCCACCACCTCAAAAAATACTCGAACTTTTCAATTTTTAAATAAACTTGCTAAAAATTTCCTTGCAAAATAAGGAGAAATAAATTAAACTGGTACTGTAATTTTTTGCAGAGACTGCAGAACTATTGTGTCAGAGACTATTTGTGTCAGAGATAAAGTTGCTATTATCTTTTTTAAATTTAAAAAAATTAACAATTCAATTCCATGCAATGTTCTGATAAATAGATCAAGTAAACCACATTAACACCATATCAATATTATCAAAATCAAACCTCTTTAAGCTGCAATATTTCATCGCTATCCCAACTAGACATATTGTATACGGTCTTAGGTAGAACTTGCTGCTCGTTCATTTTGAAATATATGTTGTTTTGTGTCTACTGTTTAGGCCAGTGTTTGGCAACGACCCGTGATCTGCAGGGTCGGGTTGGGGGTTATGGGTTATGGGTTATGGGTTATGGGTTATGGGTTATGGGTTATGGGTTATGGGTTATGGGTTGTGGGTTGTAAGTTGTAAGTTGTGAGTTGTGAGTTGTGAGTTGTGGGTTGGCTCGATGAGCAGAAGGTGGCGGGTCTGTTTTGTTTTAATTAATAATGCGTTGAAAGTTTTAATTAAAGTCTATTTTCAAGTTAATGGATTTTATTACCTCTGAACCTTATATGTATGATCCGTACTACAAATAAAGTCTGCAAAAGAAAAAAAGTTGGATAGGAGTGATATTTTTCTCTGAAAAGTTTCAATCTATTAAATCTTAGTATATTTTGTATGTTAAGAAAACTGTATTGAATGATGAGATAATGATCCTACGCGCTGATAGTTAAGTATCAAACGTTTCATACGTGCTACGCAGTACACTTTTCGAATGTATTACATAAAGTTTTCAAATGAACTACACAAACAGAAGACAGCGGAGCTATTTGTTTTAATTAGTTCGTTGAAAAATTTTGATTAAAGTTTTAGTTTTTAAAAAATATCTAATGTATAAATTGGAAGAAATTGTTCAGCTTATATTTGACCTTTTTTTTTCTATTTTATTATGTTTTTTTGATTTTTGTTTTGTAGGATTTTTAGATTATTCTTGGTGTAGCTTTTACCTTGCGTCTCAACTGATTTTTATTGAGCGCCTTGTGTAAAATTAGGGTTGGTTGAAATTTTTCCCAATCGTTCAGAATTTTAAAATATGAAGCTATCGAGTATCCATTACAGTCTGATCATTATAACATTTCAATCAAGCGTTACAGTACTATTTACATTACAGTACCGGAGTTTCAAAATGACCAAATTATAACGTTACTAAATTCCAATTTGAATGGGTTTCCCTCGCTATTTTAGGGAGGGTATGAATTGAAAAGGTGTGGCGTTGATACTTTTTGAAGTTGGGTATAGAATGTTTTCATTCAGCTCACTCATTGAGCTGTTTATCATCATTTGCCAAACTTCCTCCCATCATTCTGAGGTTAGCGCTGTACTGTTTGTTCTGTTGTGGTATCTTCTCCCTTCCCATCTTTAATTTAATACTATAACATGTTTTCCAAGAACACGCTAAAAAGCAACATACGCTTGTTTACGCTAAAAAGCAACGTACCTTGTTTATACTTTTTTTGTCAGAAATAGCACTTTCGAAAAGAGTTCATTTTTCCATTGTTTTATATTCATATTACTTTCATTTTAGGTTCTTTTTATCGTGCAGTTAATTTCTTATACGTGAGATATAGTTGAACTTTTTGCTAGGAATCAATATATGTTACGTAGACAGGTTTCCATTACTCTCCCTTAGAATATTTCTCATTCGCACATTTTGCACTTTCTATTTGATACTGTATGATATGAAAGGAAGCATTTTTATTTTCTGAATGGGAAAAAAAAAAAAAAAAAAAAAAAACAAGGACATTTGTTATTGCAGTAACGTTTATTGTATTTATTAGCTGTTCAGTTAAATGGATCAAATTGTAGTTTGTCGGGTTAATGGTAATGCGTTGATTTCTTCAAGTGATGATGATGATACACGCATGCACATGTATGTGCGTATGCGTGTACGTGTATGTATATATGTCTGTATGTATGTATGTGTATGTATGTATGTATGTATGTGTGTGTATGTATATGTATGTATGTATGTATGTATGTGTGTGTATGTATATGTATGTATGTATGTATGTATGTATGGGTATCATTAAGTGATTGATGATATTTTAACGGTAGAGTCACACAAGTGTATACTGGTTGTTATGTTCTTAAGACTTTCACTGGCACAATAAAGTTCTCCTACATACTCTCTTCATTGGTATATCTTTATAATTACAAACTTTTTATGATTTTATGAATATTATTGCAAAATTATTAGAGATCATATTCATCATATTGCCTACGTGACCTAACAATTAGATGACATTTGACCTTATCCAGAAATTAGATAGGATTAAATAAGGACCGATTAAACGTATCTTTCGTTTTTTTTTTTTTTTTTTTTTTGGAGAATGTATGTATGATATTGCATTTAATGGAGCCCGTCAAATTGAGAGACAATAGATAAAATTTAGGCCAGCGTGATAAATCGATAGTGTTTTCTTCCTGTCTCTCTTCATCTTACCATCATTCATTACATTCTCTCAATACATTTACTCTTCATTCTTCTAATTACTGTCCAATTCTCATTCACTCTCTCATTTTCAATTTCTCTAGCTTCGCAGACGTATGTACATGTCTGTTTATCTTTGTTATAGATGTCATGTTATGCCCATTACTCTTTGTAATTTCTCTGCTACTCTGCGCATAATGTTTGTACATACAGAGAAGACATCATATCCGATGATTGTGTGTCATTGCGCCCAATGTGTGTGAGTATTGGGGAGTAGGTGGGAGCGAAGTTGTTTCATTGTGATTGTGTTGGAGAGGAAAATTTTAGGCTAAGCAAAAGTATGTTTGAGACGATTACGTGTAAGTATAACTTTCAAGTTAGTGTTACGTCAAAAGGTAATCGTAAGATACGTAATTTTGCACAATGCACGTTTCATTAGTTTTATCACATAGACAAAGTTGAAATAATTATTTTATGGGCATAGTTTTGTGCATGAAAAGAGTTAAAATTGATATAGAATGATTATCTCTAAATGTCGTATAATGAATTGTTTGTTAAGTTATCAATGTTTTATGGACTAATAATGTAATAGTTGAATTTCAGTATATTCTCGATTATTTTTGTCTGTAGTGGTTGCCAACTCGTGACGTAACACTCGTAAATTCTTTTGGAAAACAATGGGAAAAGAAAAGACTCATATCAATATTGTCGTCATTGGACATGTCGATTCGGGTAAATCGACGACGACTGGCCATTTAATTTACAAATGTGGTGGAATCGATAAGCGTACCATTGAGAAATTTGAAAAAGAAGCTCAAGAGATGGGCAAAGGTTCATTCAAATATGCCTGGGTATTGGATAAATTGAAGGCGGAACGTGAACGTGGTATTACCATCGATATTGCTCTATGGAAATTCGAAACCGCTAAATACTGTGTTACCATTATTGATGCTCCAGGCCATCGTGACTTCATTAAGAACATGATCACTGGTATGATTATAATGAATTTTCAAAGAATATTCAATTATTTTCATATCTCTGCAACTGTATCATTTTAGGTTTCCAATGGGTAGTAGGATATCTTTACAGTTTGATATGAATGGTAGTTGAGTAGAGAGACAAGTGAGATTGAATGCATATGGATGTTGTAGAATTTCTCACTCTTCGATATTTCAGGGACATCGCAAGCTGATTGTGCTGTTCTGGTCGTTGCTTGTGGTACTGGTGAGTTTGAAGCTGGAATCTCGAAAAACGGTCAAACTCGGGAGCATGCCTTGCTTGCTCAGACACTTGGAGTGAAACAGCTGATTGTTGCATGCAATAAGATGGATTCCACAGAACCACCTTTCTCGGAAACTCGATTCAATGAGGTCAGAATTTTCGTTTCGGAAGTGAATAGAGTTTCTGATGCTAATTTTAACATATTTCATGATTGTTGATAGCAATCTTTTTTAATTTTTTCGTAACCGGTCATTGTTTTAGGTCACCAATGAAGTTTCGAATTATATCAAGAAAATCGGCTACAATCCAAAGACTGTCGCTTTTGTCCCGATCTCAGGTTTCAATGGCGACAATATGTTAGAACCGTCAGCCAATATGCCGTGGTTCAAGGGATGGAGTGTTGAGAGGAAGGAAGGAAATGCTTCTGGCAAGACACTTCTGGAAGCTTTGGATGCGGTAATACCACCGTCCAGACCCACAGACAAGCCCCTTAGATTGCCTTTACAGGATGTTTACAAGATTGGAGGTACGTTTACCACCCATAATATGCTTCGTGAATGTGATGATTGTGTTTTGTTCAATTTGACCCGGATGATTTCCGATTTTTTAGGTATTGGGACTGTACCTGTTGGCCGCGTCGAGACTGGTATCTTGAAGCCAGGCATGGTAGTAACATTTGCACCCCAGAATATTACGACTGAAGTGAAATCAGTTGAGATGCATCATGAGGCTTTGCAAGAGGCACTTCCTGGTGATAACGTTGGTTTCAATGTTAAGAACGTGTCCATAAAGGAAATCCGACGTGGTTCAGTTGCCTCGGATTCAAAGAATGACCCTGCTAAAGAAGCTAAACAATTCACTGCACAGGTAAATAAGATTGTTTAACATGACTTTTTTTATACGAAACTACTGTATTGCATGAAATACCCATCCTTCAACCGTATTGCACTTTCCAGGTCATTATTATGAATCATCCGGGTCAGATAGCCGCAGGATATACTCCAGTTCTTGACTGTCATACGGCTCATATAGCTTGTAAATTCGCTGAACTTAAAGAGAAGGTCGATAGGCGATCCGGTAAGAAAGTGGAAGATAACCCGAAAGTAAGTCTGGTCTCAAAAAGATTTTTGATTATTGATCATTTGATTGAGGCAATGATTATTCTTATCCTTAGTTCAACATAACGTTTTATTCTATCATTGTAGTTCCTGAAATCGGGTGATGCCGGTATTATTGATTTGATTCCAACCAAACCGTTGTGCGTTGAAACATTCACCGAGTATCCGCCACTTGGACGATTCGCTGTGCGTGACATGCGACAAACGGTAGCAGTTGGTGTTATCAAAGGTGTTGAGAAAACAGAAGGTGGATCTGGGAAAGTGACGAAAGCAGCTCAGAAGGCTACTGCACCTGCTGGGAAAAAGAAATAAGTATTTGGAAGCGGAGTTTTATAAAATGATGTCATGTTATTATTCATACGTTGACTTGTTATTAAAATAGGGGGAATTTTTTATTTTGATAGAGGCTGGATGGTGCATTTACCTAAAGCTGATTCAAATCCTTCATGAAATTAGTTTAATTCTTCGGAATCTTATTTAGCTAAAAGTGGTTTTTTGATTTTGACAATCCAGTTTGTTGTTATTTGAAATTTACATCGTTATGTTTAATGAATAGTGGTAAAATATCTGTTTTCATTAAATTTTACTCGCTGTTTGGAATGCTGGCACGTCTTCGATTATTCGTTTCTATTGTTGGTAAAAATGTGAATTTGAAGTTTTGCAAACCATTGTGCAGGTGCTGATTGTAACAGGACCATGGTATTGATGCAGTGAAAGTACATTTTGGATGATTCAGAATTTGGTATCGTTCGAAATTAGCATTTAGTAGATGTTGGTGTTCGGGTGTTCTATTGTTATTTAGTAGCTAGGTGGGTTTCGTGGCTTCAAGGGTTTCGAACGGAAGAGTCACCATGGGTTTTATGATTTCAAAGATTTTGAACGGAAGAATCACCTATGGGTTCCATGATTTCAAAGGTTTTGAGCGGAAGAGTCACCATGGGTTTCATGATTTCAAAGGTTTTGGACGGGAGAATCAAAGAGTCACACATGGGTTTCATGGTTTCAAAGGTTTTGAACGGAAGAATCACCCATGGGTTTCGTGGTTTCAAAGATTTTGAACGGAAGAGTCACCATGGGTTTCATGATTTCAAAGGTTTTGAACGGAAGAATCAAAGAGTCACACATGGGTTTCATGATTTCAAAGGTTTTGAACGGAAGAATCACCCATGGGTTTCGTGATTTCAGAGGTTTTGAGCGGAAGAGTTACACATGGGTTTCATGGTTTCAAAGGTTTTGAACGGAAGAGTCACACATGGGTTTCGTGATTTCAAAGGTTTTGAGCGGAAGAGTCATCCATGGGATTCATGATTTCAAAGGTTATGGACGGAAAAATCACCCATGGGTTGCATGGTTTCAAAGGTTATGGACGGAAGAATCACCCATGGGTTTTGTGATTTCAAAGGTTTTGAGCGGAAGAGTCATCCATGGGTTTCATGATTTCAAAGGTTTTGAACGGAAGAGTCATCCATGGGTTTCATGATTTCAAAGGTTATGGACGGAAGAATCACCCATGGGTTTCGTGATTTCAAAGGTTTTGAGCGGAAGAGTCATCCATGGGTTTCATGATTTCAAAGGTTATGGATGGAAAAATCACCCATGGGTTTCGTGATTGCAAGGATTTTGAACGGAAGAGTCATCCATGTATTGATGTGTGTTGGTGTCTAGGCATTGTGTACCTTTGTCAATGAGTACGATATCATGGCAGTAGTGATGGCGCATCGATTGTATCAGTTAATTTAAATGTAGTTGCACTTTTCAGGTTCGCACAGATAAATTACAATATGAAACAAAGGAAACTGGATGAGGCACTGAGGGCAGGTGCCACGGGGCGTGTTAATGTGGATAAGGTTTGTACGAACAGTTAGTTTCACTTTTTAGAGTTCATTTACAGGTGTTAGAATCTGTTAGGGCAGTTTTAGTTTCGTTGATTTCGCAGAAATATAATGGTACATTTTTACAATCATCAATTCTATTACATTAAAATATGACTTTCCAGTTGGTGACTTCTACGGTACACATGTTGATCAATTATAACATCGAGTTCACCCCAGCCAGCACTTCACAAGATCCAATAAAAGATGGCAATTTGAAGTAATATTTTGATGTTCTAATTTCAAAAATAATGCAATAAGTAAAAACTAAGATGTACAGATGAAGAATTACTTTTTTGCTTTCCTTCACTTTTTGTTTTCCTCTAAGGCTATATTATCAGTTTAATGTTAGCCATATCTGAATTATCTTTAAATTTTGCAGGTATATTCTGCTTAAACCAGAAAATGAGCCAGCAAAAAAGCAGTGCGTTGTTAATAATGTTCAATCAAAAAATAATGGTGCAAGATTCGGAGTACGGAAATTTCCACATAAGCAACCTAGCATTCAGATGTTAGTTATTTAGGGCATGTTTCAAATTTAACGACATAATATTTGCAAACATTTTATATCACTTGAAATTTATAAAGTCAGCAATGATAACTTCTTCACTTAACGAGGTCACGTAATTCTTGATGAAGTCTTTCTCATTTATAGTGACATTCATTTTTATCTGTATGAACTTAAAGAATGCTGATAATTTTTCAAAAATAAGAATTGAATAGCTCAATGACACCATAAAAGGTTTATGGTGATGATGAGAAGTCAGTTTTTTTTTATTTTATTTTAGAATTATGTTATATTTCATACGCTTCATTTCATTTAATGTCATCGCATTTTAATTTCATACTCTTTGTAAAAATCAGAAATATATGTAACTTAGCAAGAAGGAATTATAAAATTGTATATACTGCGGTCAATAAAGTTGCAGAATGTATACATTGAAAAAGTGGCATCTAGTAAAGTCAGCTGTCATCGAAAATATATTTTTGAATATGTTTACAGGAAACAAAGTACGAGAAATAGGAAATTTGTTGTTGGAGGAGGACCGAAGAACGTCAAAAACAAATGTAACACCAAATAAACGGAAGTTGATCCAAGTTAGACATTCATTTCTCATATATGCGATACTCTTTTTATTGAAATATGACTAGATCCCAATGCAGTTACATCTATCCAAAACTCATTTTCTAGATGTATGACTGTTTTAAAGTTACTTTTATTTTGCTTTGGTACGATCAGAACAAATTTGGTGACAATACTATGTGGCTTTTTGCATATTATTATGAGATGCCAAGGTTTCAACTTGTAGGAATGCTTTGTATCTTGTAAAAATGAAAAGATTGAAGCTATTGACATAACATTTGCTTCATCTCTTTGTTATCACCGAATAGTTTTAGTGTGCAATTATTGTATACTGTTCTTCGAAGGCATCAGGAATGGCTTCGTGTGGTGCTCGATCGGGTACATAAGTACCGAAAAGTATGGTGCATATGAACTGATTGTACATAGAATTTATAGGAAGTGCTATGTGGTCATGCGCTGTTGCATAATCGTTTCGATCTATAATAAATTGTTCGTTAATTATATCACGACTGTGATTTGTACAGATTATTAAAGTTAATAAAATGATTTGACATTGCTTATCCCATCATTCATAATCTCACTTTCATATGAGAAATCTGAAAATTTGATCTGTTTTTCGGGAATTAATATGATTTAATTTGATGAAACAGCATAAATATTTGTGATTTTAGTTAATGGAAAGTAACTAAGATATATATGCATCTTTCGGAGGACTGAAATTATCTTCTATAATAATTCTATCATCTATAAAAGAAATAATCCATTTAGTTAGGATGTCCTGAATTATTTTCCTTTGTTACGATACGATATTCTATAACTTCTGAAATCTCGACTCAAAAATCTGTCAATGTCGATCATTTTTAAAACAGTCATTGCGATTTGTCAAATATATGAAAAGTTTGAAGTGTGTCTAACTGGCAAGAACGATAAATAAACGTATCTTCAAATGGATTTTATTATTATTACTAAATACAATACATACTTACAACAGCCTTTTCCTAGTAATCCTTGTAAATTTGCAAATGTAAAAGCAGTAGCGACAATTGTCGAAAATAAATAGATAAAGTCGAATTGTTGATAGAATATACCATATGCAATGCATAGTAATGTTGCTGAGCTTAAGGGATAAAATAAGAATTTTCGGCGATCTTGACCAACTTTTGGGCAAATAAACTGCAAAGGAAAACACAAAAGTGAACATTTGATGAAGACCTTTCAAGAGTGGCATTAACGATATATTTCAAAATAAAATTTTTGATTTTGATAAAATTGAAGTTTAGATTTCTAGAGTCATTTCAACTTCGATTATTTAATTTCATATATAGATTTGAATTGAGCAAAGAAATTTTGTCACAAAAGTTTTGATTAACAAAATTATCATAATTTAAGGAAGCATCATATACGAATAGATATTGTAAACAACCTCAACAGTCAGTGCTACCACGGTTAATGAATAATACGGTGGTGCTGGTAGTACAGGTTGTTGCCATTTCAAATACAATTGATGTGTACCTGCTCCTATCACAAATGATAATATCAGCGCGCAAAATCTTCGTTCTGATAAACCAGACTTTTGCTAAAAATTAATCTTTTCCAGTAATTTTATTCCACTATAAATATGAATTTAAATTTAATCTTAATTTTGGAAATGCAAAAAAAAACTCAATTTTTAAAATTTTTTATTTAAATGAAAATTTTACCATTGGTATCTTCCGATGTAAAAGAAATACTAATTTTGGCAATAAAATGTACAGAAAAATAAAGGATAGTATGGTGCTTGTTGCAATGCTGGACAGTATCATATGACCTATGTATGTGCTAGCAAAATCTTCGCCGTAGCACTTTGCACTGATGACTACATGATCCCAGAAATGGTTTCTAAAGAAAGTATTTCTTGACATTATTAAATTTAAACTAAATTTATCAAATTTCAAACTCAATTAGCAGTACTGAATTTGAAACTTACGTTACTTTCTTTAGATTTTTTTGCAAATAGGTTCAAAATTATGTAAATTTTAATTTTTTGTCAGTGATTTAATGAAACAAATACTTCTGAAATTTAAACTTTTGACTGATCACTTTGTCATCAATCGTTGCTGCAAAACTTTAATTGTACTTTAAATTTAAAATCTTAATTTTACAAGCTGTCTTGTAGAAATTTACATGGCCAGAAAGGAATAATCAAAATCATTCGGTACTGGTCCCCAGTCGAAGCAATGTTCAAATTCCTGAATCGATGATTCGACAACAGTTTTAGGAAATTGAGTAATTGACGTGATCCATGAATGGATTAGCGTTTTACCAAACTGATAAGCTATCAATCCAAAATGAAGAATGATTTCTTTAAAATCATTTAAATATATTCGCAAAACTTTCAATATCCATTTACTCTGCAGCAATTCTTTTCCATTGTTCCACATCTTTACCTTAATTATAAATTATTTTTATATCGCAACAGAAAGTAAGAGTAATAATAATTAATAATAATAATAGCAATAAAAACAATGATAATAACAATAATAATAATAATGATAATAATAATAATAATAATGATCATAACAATCATAATAATGATCATAGAATATAACAATAATTACAATAATAATATTGCTGTATATGAAAAGATCGGTCACCTCTTAATTCAGTAATGGTTATGAGGCTCCAAAAATTACATATATACATGCAAAATTTATCAAATTAAAATTAACAAAAGTTAAATTAATCAAACAATTTCTTTTACACAAACTTCCAAACATTTATTTAATTGACAGAGATATAAAGCTTACACAGCGATTCAAAAGTTTGCAATGAAAATTTTTCGAAAAATAATTGAAATAACAAATTAATATGTAAAATTTATTAGTCAAAAATTATTTAAATACTTAAAACGATGCAAATATCACCAATTTACTGCAGTTGCAGCTGACAAGTTTTGCATATAATACTTGCTAATTTCGATTTGAAAAAGTGAAAAGAGAAATGCCTGAGGAAAGCAGAAAGATGAAACATCGAAAAGATAAATTTCCACGAGAGATGAATACTGTATCAACAAAAAACTCAGATACTTCCCGGTCATTGAATGCATCGAGAGATCCTTTCGAGAGAGCCGAAATGACTGGTCACGATCAAGAATTGCCTGATATTGTACAGATGAGTAAGGAAAGTTTGATCGATTCACTTAAGTCAATGGAAGCTGTCATTCTATAGTTGGTTTTCAATTGCTTTGTAGCAATTCAACGTTTAATAAGTTTTTACTCATTACTAGCTTTTTTATTTCGGATATGCACTGAAGTATTTAGAATGATAAATTACTTCTTTTTTAAAATTTCTCAAAATAATAAAAATATTGGCAAAGTTTTAGTGCTAGCATATCAGCATGTAATAAGAAAGTTCATGTTATTTTATAAATGTTGATAATAAAAGAAAGGGAGAGAAAAAAAGAGAAAGAAAATGTTGGAACTTATTTAATTTTAAATCGGAAAAGTAAAAGTTTAAGTTTTTAAAGATTTCAACTTTGATATTTTTTACTAACTTTACATGTCATTTCTTGTCTTTGTGTGTTTCAGTCAATACAGCGCTGATATTGTGGAAGAAACTTTTATACTTATGAATAAAATTGCAATTTTCTTCATTAATTTACGTACAAGCCTATGGCCAATGCTTGAAAAATATCGAAAAACATTGTGTGAAATTGTAATTGAAAAAATACAAAAATGTCTTCTATTCACGCCTATCCCAAATTCTTTCAATTACATCTCTTGTATGGTGTAGGTTTCAATCTTCATTTTCAAATCTCACATGTTTCCATGAGTTTATGTACCAATTAACGGCACCTTCATGGATTACAGGTGTCACTTCTCATGATAACAGTGACATCTTTATGAAATGATGACCAGTCTATCTGGTAAACTGTGTAATAGATGACTGATTGCCTGGATTAATTATTTGGATTAAAAGATGAACACGAAAATTTATGAAAATAACATAAAAAAAAACAAAAATTTTAAATAGATAAAATTAAATTTTTCTTAGAGGTCAGTTTTGGGCCATAATAATTATGACAGCAAAATGTTGTGGTGAAAGATTTGCAAATATGGGAATTGGTTATTTTTTGCTATCATTATTACTGGGAAAAGAAATTCCATCCTTATTATTCATTTTTATTCTAATGCCATTGCTTGCATATTTATTGAATCAAAAAACATCAATGGTAAATTGATTTTTTTAAAATATTACTGATCTAATTAATCAGTTAATTAACATGATTGATTTTGCCGTCATTTTATCGTATTTTAGGTATGCAAGAAGCATTACCATATTAAAATGATCAATGTAACAGTTTCATGAAAAGAATTTAAAAAATTTTAGTAATTTTCTACAAATTTTACTCAAAAATTTGTGCGAAAAAAAGTTTTAGTTTAAAAAATATTACTGTTGTATATTTTAATTTTAGGATAAATTAAGTTTAGCAGAACGTCGTTGGCTTGTTTTGATATTTTCATTTTGGGTTGGTGCATCAACGCATTACATTTTAATTAATTGGGATCTTGGAGTCCTTCCATCACCACCATTTTATTCATCAACACTTGTAGCACTACTTTTCGAGGTAAGATAATTTGTAAAATGAAAAATTGAAAGAATTTCATAAAATTCACAACAATGAAACATTTCCAGTTCATTGGTCCAATGCTAAGTCATAATCGACCGCTGCTTCTTTTAAATACCATTGGTATTGCGTCATGCGTTTGCTTTATATATGCGTATATTTATGCTTGCTTCACGTTCACGTACTTTTATACTTCTCTAATAGCAATTGCTTCGTCATTTTACAGTATGCAACAACATCTTGCTGATCCGAAATTAGGTTTCACTAATTCCTTTTTTGCATTTTATTATTTACAAATTTTAATTTAAATTTTATCATTTTTTTGAGGTAAATTAATAATCAAATTTGAAAATTGGAAATTATTTCTACTGCTAAGTAATACTGTTATGAATTTTTGTCATTTTTCCCTATTGTTGACCAACATAGCAAACATTTTTGGAATATTTTACAATTTTGACATTATTCAAGTTTTGAAAAAAATTATTATACATTAACTAGTATGACCACAAATATTACATCACATGCTAGATCAATAATTCTCAATCTATTCTTGAACAGGAACCATTTTAACCATTACATTAAAAGTTCAACAGTAACAAATTCCGTTAATTTGAAATTAAATTTTAATCAGAACTTTTAATGCATTAATGTACCAATTGAACTTTTAATGTACTAGTTATAGAGAAAATAACTCCTTTCGAAAAAACCGAACTAATTTATTATAACATTACTTTGTGATAATCAACGAGATCTATAACAATCTTACAATCTAAGGATGGTCACTGCTAAAAATAACAAGACAATTTGTACCACTATATCAGTGATCTTTAATTTACTGTTTGTTTGTCACTTTTTTTTACCTGACTAAATAAGGCTGTAAGTACACTTCAATATCTAACTTATGGAAACTTTAACAAAATCATTCCTCAAAGATTATTGTCGGATTTCCACTCGACAATAATCTGTCAAAATCTTCTGTTGCTCAGCAATGCAAAAAATCTCATCATAAGTAGTGCTGTAAATCAGGGCATCTGTTTAGCATGATGAAAGGAACGAGACCCGTAAAACAAAATCTAATAAAACTTCTCGAAGAAGTAAAAAAATTAAATTTAACGATCTAACTGCATCAAATAAACGTTTGCTAACAATAAGATACACCTCGCAGCACCGAATATTCGTCGCAAAATTTTTTAGATTATCACTGTAGTGTGTTGGGAATAGATTTGCTAAACTTTAATAGATTGTTGACAAGTAGCCAAATACAATAACCTTATTTATGGATAAAAATTTACAAAGGGAATTTAAATCTCGAGAAATGATTTCATGAAAGTTCCCATAGGTTATATATGAAGTATGCTTACAGTCTTATAAGTCAAATTAAAGAAAGTGATAAAAAGCATATCAAATAAGCAGTAAATCAAATTAATTATGTAGTCAGATTAAAGAAAGTAACAAATAAGCAGTAAATTAAAGATCGCTAATATGATAAGCATACATAAATGGATGGTACAAACAATCTTTTTATTTACAGCAACCATCTTTAGATTATAAAATTTCGAGATTTTTTAAAATTATTTTGGTTTTTCAACAACCGCTACCTGTTTTCAAAGTGCTATCATCTTCAACGACTACAATCTGGGAACCGTTATGCTAGCTCTAAGAAATATCCTTCCTACTGGTTGTTCAGTAAAATATATTTTCCGTTCTACTAATAATTACAAGATATTAATTCGGAAAGAAGCTAATAATACCTGATCTCTTTAAAAATATATTCCAATTAGTCAGGTTACAAGGCCATATTTCAGACCATATTTAAGATATTTAAATGAAATTGAATAAAATTCGTCAAAAAAAAATAAAATAAAATTATTTTTTAGAAACAAATAGGATATTTCTTACTTTTTTTTTTTTTTTTTTTATGTCGTGGTGATGTTAGTCAAGGATATGTTCTACTTCCAATTCAATCAATGTACAATCAGTTAGCGTTTACACTCATATTTGGTCACTATATCTGGAATCGTAATACTAATGGAATCAAACCGGATGCAGTGGAAGAACGATATACACTATTGTTCCACCAATTACACTAATCACTTTAAGAAATGAAATGTGATACGGGATTGATAGATAAAAAATAGCAGAAATTGTTTGATGATATATTCGTATTAATGTTAACAATTATTGAATTTCAAGTTATACTAATCGAAAAAGAAAAAAGCTGATTTTAGGTGAAATAGTAAATACAACGTAATTATCGTAATTATCAGTAGCTTATTCATGTAATAATTGATTGCTTTAAAAAGACATTTCGATATGTATGCAAAATAGAAATTTCTAATTTTCTATTTTTTTTTATTCAATTCTTCCTTTTTCCGATTAATGCATGACCTTTTTTTCAAATACATGGCTGTTGGAATTTTTTCTTTTCCGTAGTTTTGTAGTATCATTTACATGATTTCCAATGCTGTAGAATCAGTTTTTTTTTTCTTTTCTGGCTAGACTGATTTTCAATTACAAAATTGAAAATTTCCACGCAGCCTAATAAAATCAATTTGATTGATCCACTTGTAGAGCCAGAAAAACAAAGCATATCAACTGATGGGAAATAGAAGAATTTATAGATCATAGTATATTGAAGCTTAGCAATAGATAGCGCTAAATTACTGTAAATTGAATAAAAAATCATAATTTGTACAAGATGTAATCATGATAACCATATTCATCATTTGATAATCATTATAATAAGAATAAAAAAAATATTAAAGGTTAGAAAAAAAACGGCTAATGAAATGATGGAAATATTATTTTAATAGCTTCATACCACTTTTCAACTATCTTCTTTTTCTTTTTTAACTATCATTTCGAAATTCTGAAACGAAAACAATCAGATGTAAATTGATTCTACTTTCTTTCTCTTAATACTTTGATTATAAAAATAAAATTTGAAATAATCACAATGACAATTTGCATCGCTCAGTATGATATGATACTTGATGGAAACTAAGTGATACTGAAAATACTGTTGGAAGGTACTGTTGATATTGAAAAATGATACTGAGAATTTAATAATACTGAAAATCTCTCAAATTCAAATTAGAGAAATGCTTCCTGAAATCAAAATAGCACTATTTCATTTTATTTACGATTCTATATTTTCCTCTTTTTTTAAATACGATTACAGCACGAATTATTGTCTGAAAAACATAATTGAGATTAATTAGCTAATTAATGCAATTTATATTTGAATGATCGGAAACAATCATACTATTTGAGAATTTTTGAAAATGCTTCACCGTTAACTCTTTTCAATATGATCATGAAAATCAATCATCGTGGATGTTTCACGTAAACCCAATTTATTGTCCAGTTTGGAGGGTAAAGTTGGGTTGTCCTAATGGTCATAAAGAAAGATAGATGGAATGTAAAAGCCAGGAATATAAAGCTAATTTTATTTCCCTCTTTTGATTTTCCTTCAAAAAAGACATAATAACCTATGTGGTCATCACAACATGTGCTGCAATGACCAATGACCAATGACCACTAGCGAATCTGACTATACATCCCCTCTTCATCTTTTCATTATTAATAGCAATTATTGATCCAGCATAAATCATGTCACAAATGCGCATCGTATCACGTATCACGCAAAACATTGTAACTTCAGTGCAGTAGCACAGTATCAAGGATTAATATGGCCCTGTCTTATCTTGCTAATGAAAATTAGTTGGAGCGTATTTTGTCGTGTTTTTCAGTCGTCACGCATTTCTCAGGAAATTATGGAAGCAATCAAAACCGAACTCGGTCTTGGTACCATTAAGGAATTAAGATTCAGATCAGGTGGTGGCTGTATTAGTAAAGCTAAAGCATATAGCACGGATAAATATGGTGATATTTTCGTGAAATTTAATGATAACGATAAGGTTAACATTTCTAATTTTATTTTTATTTATTTTTTGCTTTCATTTATTTTTAGTTTTTATTATATTTGAATTATGCATTAAGTGCTAACAGTATTTCTGATATTTTCGAATAAAATTAACAAAATTAAACTTCTTTTTTTTTTTTTGAAACACTGAAATTTGACTTATCATACAACATCTATGATGAAGCTTTTAGTGATTAAATTTACATTTGATGAGAATCTTATGTGAAATTCTAAATCAATAGTATTGTTTTCTCACTTGATTTTATCTTAAACATACATACATAAATATTTATTGCTGTAATTTTGTTACGGCATTTGTTATGCTAAGTCACTAAGGAAGGTTAGTTTTTTTTTTTCTTTAATTTGTAAAGTGAAATAAATTTTATAGGCGCACGAGATGTTTGATGGTGAAATTGCGAGTTTGCAAGCGTTATCAGATACCAATACAATTCGAGTACCGAAACCAATCAAGGTAACATATATTACTAGTTACCATCAATAAAATGAAAATTCTAGAATGCAGTTTCATTTTATCGAATCCATTATATATTCATGTTCATGCGATTATTTATAAGTTTAAAAAAGTTTTCGAGTGATTATTTATAAATTTGAAAAGTTTTTGAGCGATTATTTATAAGTTTAAAAAGTTTTTGATTTTAATAGTGATAACTATGACTGAAGCTTTGTAAAAGTTTTTTCATTTCATACAGTATGAATCATTGTATTAATTAAAATCATAACCTATAATTTTTAATAGGAAGATATCAATCAAGTGATTGAACTGATTCGAACATTGATTTGTTAGTCTGTTCTAAAATATATGAATAGAATAATTATATGAGTAATTATTTTACATATGAATGAATATATGAAGAGGGTGTAAGCATTGCTATTCCATCTCGCAGTAATATGCTGTGTTGCAATAATTTAACTTGCATAATTTGATCTTGATAGAATTCATGAATTGGAAGATTAAGATTCAAATTGTAGATTCACTAATTGCTTAATTGGGCCATATTTTTTTTTACTTTATAACCATTACAATATAAAGTTTAGTGCTAATTTCCAGAGATTTTCGATAGGTAATGAGTGTTGTCTGGCAATGGAATTTTTGGATATGCATGGTCAAGCAGATTATGAGAAGCTTGGTACGAGTATCGCCAAGTTCAGTATTTTCCTGTATTGAGTTTTGTTGGCATTGTCGATGAAACCATTTTGTTTTAAATGGTTTATTTAGTTCATAAGACTTAAATTTGTTTAATAAAGAACAAGAATTTACTCATTTTTATTCTTCCGAAAAATAAACTTTAAATGAGAAATCTACAAATCTCTAGAGACTCATAGTACTAAAGGCGTAAATTTGCGACAAAAGCAGTTAATTAGCAAAAAAAGAAAAAGACGAATGACGAATTTTTTCTGGCGAATGAGCAACTTTTTATTCTTTATTACACAAATTTAAATACTTTTAATTAAACAAATACTTTACGCCATAAGGGTTAGACCTTCTTTGAATTCAAAACTTCCTTTTTTAAGTTGAAATGTTGCTTTTATGAATTCCGATAAAACGAAAAATGTCCTGAAATGAAAAACGCTTCGTGAAATATCCGAGATTTCTATGGATAATTGAGATTATTACGAGCGTTATTAAAGAAAACTGATGACAGATGATGACGCAAAAGGACTTTGTTATATTGAAATATTTCAGATTGCATTTACATAACAAATCCTTAATGGAGGCAAGTAAAAATAGCCAGTCGAGAATCGGCGGAACTGCGGAACAACCACAGCCAATTGAAAAATTCGGATTTCATGTACTTACATATAGTGGGTATTGTCCTCTTATTAATGATTGGTCGGATAATTGGGTGGTAAGTTCTTCCAATGGTTCTGGCGTACACGTAATAAAAAATACGAAACAGTTCATATTAAGAAAAGATCTTTGGCGGTAAGAAACATTAAATGATCAGTACCATTCATTACCTGGATCATTTCATGAAACATATCTGCATGCAAAGTCTGAATAAATAGCAGACATGATTATATAAAAAGATGAAGGCTGTTATTATTCCATATAATCCAACTGTTTTTATCATATGCTTTTTGACTTTCAGGAATTTTATTCGCAAAATCGACTGAAGAAAGTTATTGATATTATTGTCGAGGTAGTATTTCTGTTCACTTAATGGTTTTTGCGGTAATTATTTCCTTTTTCTTAAATATGTAATTTTAGAATTATTATTTTGGTGCAAACAGAATAATTTTAGAAAACCGGTAATCGAGAGTTGTTGGCGTTGTGGCCAAAACTGGAACGAAAAATTCCTGAATATTTCAAGAATTGTGATATATTTCCATGCCTATTACATGGTGATCTTTGGTCCGGAAACTTTTCGTTCACCAAGGATGGACCAAGTGAGCCTCTCTCATGGACAATTAGTTTTGTATTATCTGATAACTTAATTTAATTTCTAATATAGAATTTAGCTAACATTATAATTTTCCGACCGTATCAGAAGCCTATTTCGTCTCTTAAGAAAATGGCTGAAGATTTAAAGGAGCCAAGAGTAGTTTTTTTCACAGTTTTTGATATTTTGCAAAATTGTAGCAGTGTTTGATCCAGCATCCTTTTACGGGCATAGCGAATATGAGTTTGGCATCTTAACTATGTTCGGCGGTTTCCCTCAAGCTTTTCACACAGCCTATCACAAAGTGATACCACAAACTGCGGGATTCAGCCAACGTGTGGAGCTTTATCAACTTTTCCATCACTTGAATCATTGGTACCTTTTGATTTAATTTTAATCTCCTGTGAGAAAAATGAAGTCTAATCTTTTTGAGAAATGATAGTACTAATAGTTAGAAAGTAAAATTTTGATCAGATATGTTTAGTTATAATCTAGCCATGAATGCATTCGCCGTTTGTTAATGCGAACTAGAAACAGTATACTGCAAGGAAATTTAGAGCTTGAAGTTACGGATCCTTCAACAAATGGTCATTCTACAGATGCTAGGAGTGAAGTTTTACTCCTAACATCGTATCATGATCATTTGTTGGAAAGAAGGTATTGGACATACGATTAACCCCAATAAATTCCGTTTTGAACAACAATGAAGTATCAAATTTTATATGGAATACGAGGTCATTGTTTATTGTTTCCAGATTAATTTTATTAAATCAGCTAAATGTTCATAGCAGACCAGCACTTTTGTTATGAATATTGTACTGCTTAAAGAAGATTATATGAATAATGTCAAGTTGTGAGTGGCTTGGATTGACAATTAAGAAAATGGCAATAATTTGATCACGATTAAAAATGCTGTTGTTGATATTATGACTTTTTTTATTTTTCTTGCTTTTCTATTTCCTTATTAATTTCTTTTGCAGGAATCACTTTGGTTCAGGATATAAACCAGGAGCATTAAGCATGATGCAAAGACTTTCGTGAAAAAAAAAAAACAGAATTGTACAAAATGAGAGAGCAAGAAGACGGAATTTTCCTTCACTTATAAAAGCATTTCAAGGAAATGTTTTAGTAACAAATTCTGTACAGTTCTATTTTTTATGTAGATATGTCAAGTAGTGAGTGGCTTGGATTAAAAATGGCAATAATTTGATTAAGATTAAAAGTACTTTTGTTGATATTATTTGACTTTTTTTATTTTTCTCGCTTTTTTATTTTATATTTTTTGATAATAAATTCTAGATAACTAATATCCAAGTGTATATAAAAATACTTTTGAATTGCTTTCTAAATTTGCATTCTTTTTACATGAATCTTCCAAAAATAATTTAGCCAAGACGTAAAAGAAATTGACAATATTCTTGGGATAGTCTACAGTATTCAATAGGTTGTTACGGGAAACGCTTATTGGTAAACAAATCGATTGTATCATGTTGTATGAAACCATGCTTTACATTTTGTGTAAGCTTTCAAAGCTGCTATGTTAATGCCATGAGATGAAGTATTTTTTCTACAGCGGGTCTCAAGAAGCAAAGTTATTCAGAAGTTCACTCGGGATTCTATTATGCTAACAGCTGAATGCTTCGGTCAATTTGCGAACAAGCATCTTAATTTGAATGGATGAAAATACATTCCTGTGTATCAGGAACGAATTCTTAATTATTATCATTGATTAATCGTAAATACACTTTTTTTAAACAGAAACTTATACCATATATTGGCCTTACTAATTTGGACTTGCAAAACTATGTGATTAGAGCAAAACAAATTCTAAAAAGTTTAACTTTTTAAAGGCTTCAATTATTGTAATTCAGTCAACTTCTAATTTTTCAAAATCTTTCCGTTCTTGGTTCTAAAAATGAAAGAAATGCGAAAAGAAAGTAAAAATTAAAATACATTGGAAGAAGGAAGAAAGAAAAGGACAGTTTTATAAATTTTAAAATTTTAGATTGATTTAGAAATTAATTCCATGAAAAATGATTTAAATAAACTCGAAATCCATTATCCATCCTATGTTTTCCTATTCTATGAATATTTCATTCTTTCTTTATTTCAAATTTAAATTCAGATACTGATCTTTTTGGCATCATTAATTGCACCTCATCTGACTATTTCAAGTTATAAACAAATTGATGTTAGACATATGCACATACATTTTAATTTCATCGCTATTTTTTTATCATCCCACTACTCACTTATTTTGCTTACTTATAAGCCTAAATAGCCTGAACCAATCAATTTATCGATCATTTCTCAACAGTCTAATTCAGCTGTTTAAATTTTAGTTGCCTAAATCTTTGCTAAGTTTTTTATATTTCTCTTATTTCTTTTTCTTTCCCTTTTATTTATTTATTTCTTCCTTCCTAAAATTTCTTCCTCACTAACATGCTTATTTGATTTAGTTATGGATTTTAATATTTTAGAAAAGTTAATAGCCATTTGTTGCTTGTTTTTTTTCATATATGTTATATGAAGTGTATAAGGAAATTGAAAGGACAGAAACTAATTTTTGTTCGTAGAAATAATCATTGATTGCTTACGATGAGTGATTCACTGAACAAAAGGATTCTGAAACTCAACGTTTATTTCGGCAAGTGATTCATTGAACAAAAGGATTCTGAAACTCAACGTTTATTTCATCGAAAAAGGATCAAGTTGAGAGAAATAATGAATAGTAGTTGACATATGAAATTGTAAGCTAAATTAAGAAAAAACAGGTATGTATCAGAAGTATGTATTAGAAAGCCTTACCTGACGTATATATCAGAAAGCCTTACCTGACGTATATATCAGAAAGGTTTATCTGACGTATGTATTAGAAAGCCTTACCTGACGACGACAAGCAATGGAATCAGCTAATAGATACACAGTATCAATGTAGAAGGATATTAGCAAATACAGACGAAAGAGAGACCATCTGAATTTAACGAGTAATTGCATTTTGCAAGTTTTATAATCAATGTCAAAACAGATGTCACGTAGTATAAGATGTTGCTAGGCAAAGTATTGTGTTTGTGGTATTCATAGCGATATTCTTTGAATTTGCCGACAAGGTTGACAAATTTTCGAAAATTTTATCTTTTTTTTTTTTTGCATTCTTTGTTAAAAAACTAATTTTTCAAATGAAATCATTTCAGTTTCAGATTTTGAAATTTTTAAATGGTTTTTATGAGAACCATAAAATACACACATATATGTATTGTCATTTACATGAACATTTTCATACATAATAGAATATAATGGGTAATTTGTTAACTCATTATTTCATGATTTAATATCACATTTCAAATGATATAATTTTTTATTCTACACAATAAATTAGACTGTGTAGAGTAAAAATCAATATTCAATAAATTCTCACTAATGTGTCGAATAAAAATCATTCTTTAAAAATATCAAAGTATTACAAGTTGAATGAATTTGAGATTTACTTTCAGGAAAAAGTTTTTTTTTTTTTTTCATCTTATTTTAATTTCAGTTTTTCAATCTCATTTAACTCAATTTATGATACAATATCACACATTAGTTTGAGAACTTATTGAATATTCCATTTGTTTAACATTTTAATGTTCTGTGTGAATTTTAATGATTTTCACTAATATATTGAAAAATTTTATACACATCTTATAAATATTAAAATTATATTTGAATGAGAGAGAACCTTTATGAAATATGTTGCTGAAATAATTAGTAAAAGGTTAAAAGGTCAACCAAAACTATCTATATCGCGCCATTGCTACCAATAATAATCGTCACTATACAGTTTATTACATTTTATGATTTTTGGCAACTTGTTCCTGAATCGATTAAAAACTTTCCGTTCGTTGATTTCTTTGGTTTTATTATGAGTTGTAAAATTTGATAATTTAATTTAGTATTTTTTTAATTATAAATTATTTTTTTATTACTAATTTCTTTAATTTCTTCATCATTTTATTTTTACTTCTCTATTTCATTTTATTTCGTTTGCTGACACTTTTTTTTGTTTTTGCTATTCCCACAACATTTATATAAAAATAATAATTTGATTAAATTTATTGTGAATTAATAGTTAATTGATATGAAAAGTTCACACATAACATGCGAAAATATACATATGGCGCATGAAAGTGCGTTTGTAGTGTTTACACGTAAAGTGTAGTAAGGTGAACTCATAAAATTACGTATTACGTGGCAAGTACTATAGGAGCAAATTTATGCACGTGTATAATAGAATGAAATTTGAAAAGCATATAGATAAAATAAATATTTTCCCGAAATTTCAGAATTAGAAATGATGGTGAAAATGCGAGTTCGAAAATGTCCCACAGATGATTTGGCACTGACAAATTGCGCGATTTTAAATGTCACTGGATTAAACGGAATGGAAATTAAGTAAGTAATGTAATTATGTTTTTGTTTTATTAGTACAAGCATGGAAAAGTTATAGCGTACCATTGATGGTTTGATCATATAGTTCAAAGGTCATATATGAACTATGATTTGTCCATTATCACGAAAAAGAAAATAATTTAGTAGATGCTACGAAGATAATCGCAGTACCTTTGAATGGTAGAGAATGTAAAGAAATATATTAGAAGTTAAATTTTACTTATCATTAAGGATAGAATGGTCATACTAACTAAAGAAAAATGTAATAAGATCGAGTGAGAAAGTAAGTGTATGTTTCGTTACTTTCTAATTCACGCAGGCATTTGTTGGTGAAGACTGGTCCAGCTCATCATTTCGTTTTTTCCGTCCGAAACCATCCGTCATTGAAGGCTGATGAGATAGCTTTCGGTTTGTCTCAGCGTAAATGGGCAAAACTATCACTGGATCAGGAGGTGGAAGTGCAGCAATTTCATTTTAATAACAATCAATTCATCGGATCAATCACTTTTGCCGCTGATTTTCAGTCAAAGAAAAAGTAAGTTTATCATATGAAAAGTTTTTGAAATTTAAAGTGATTATTTGATTGTTAACTTGATTCGATGTTAAGAATAAGAAAATAGATTTTGTAATTTTTGTTTTTTTTTTTGATGCAAATTTGTGGAACCATAATCACTTTTTTTTATTGTTTGTGATTGTACGTTTCCAACTTTTTATTATTTATTACAAATTCCATCACTGATTCTACTATCTCTGGTAATATTATAATTGAATTCATGGCATCATTAAACGTTTCTGCTATTGTTTATTTATATGTGAAATGACTTTTTGAAACCCATATGCGCCATTGTCAAATTGTCTAATTTCGTTTGTCATCTCATGGCTCTTCACTCTCATATCATAATTTATAACATTTTACTTAATGGACAAAAGTTTATTATTTTTTTAACAGGTACATTAAGTGATGAATAATTTTTATTGGTTACTGGCGTTATTTTTTTTTTTATTTAGGTTACTATTACTTCTGTATGCAAAACTTTATAGTAAATTTCATTAGAAAAAGTAGAAAACTCTCTTATATTGTTATTTCAGTCAAACACCTGAACCATTAAACACAGACTTTATGGCTCGTGAATTTTCTATCCAGTTCTCTGGTCACGCATTTACACGTGGTGAATTATTGGTATTTAAATTTGATGACGATAAAGGAAAAACACATACATTGGCTTTAATAGTGACATCAGTTCTCGGTAAGAAATTTAAATCTATTGAAATATTCAGTTTAAGTTTCTGAGCATAAATTTATGATGTCAGTATTAATCTTACTATTTTAATATACAACAGAATGAGCTGAATTTTCCGCAGAACTGAACTTTTCTTAATTATTCACTTAGTAATCAGTAAAAATACCATCTTATACTGAGGCAGCTGTTTGTTCTGTGATCATTTTTTTCACAACTCTTTTGTCAGTTTCAATCCGCAGTCATTTTTGTCATTAATGTAATTCCATTTTTTCGTCTGGAAGAATACTATGCAGTTCTTATATCTGCTTAGAGTATGTTATATCCTCCCGTAATATAATCGTAATATTGTAATATTTTGAACTATCGTTTTTCGACTAGGATTTAATTTTATAGGACTAGTATGACATAAGTAATTTAAAATTTAGTTTATAGCCATCCATATGATTTACAAAGTAAGGGAATTTTCGCGTGATAAAGAGATCTTTAGAAAAAAAAGTGAGATTATAATTTGCTTTTGGCCATCATTGTAATAACCTGATCACTCTTTTATCAGTGTATTGCTGTCAGTGTTACTCATTCTGAGGTTTTCTGTCGTGTCTAAAATTGCTTTGTCAATTTTAACTGTTCTGAAACCTGAATAGACAATTTTCACGCAACAATATGCTCATGCTGTTAAAATTGTAATTTGAATTATGTGTAGAATATCTCCTTATAGTGTTTATGACTCGAATAACGATCATCTTTTGATTAATTTTTAAAACTTTTATGATCCCACTTTTATTAATGGTTTCGTTTCAGGTATCGATCTCTCACTGGCTACAAATCCACAAGCTTTTGCTAATTTGAAATCTGTTGAGGTTAGAGATTATCATTTACCTTGCTTGAACTTAAGTCGTTAGTTATTCATTATTTCTCTCAAAGCAGATGTCAGGAAATCGGTTTAAATCTCATGTTTGCAGATTGATACAGGACAGCTTTTGCCAAATTCTGTTATTATTTTCGATAAAACGGAGGATTCGTTGTTAAATTTGGTAGGAAAGAGCAAAGGGTATTATTTTGATATTTATGGAAATTAGGAAAGTGATATTTATAGAAATTAGGAAAGTGAAATTCTAAAATATGAGATTTTCAAATTACGTCGGGAATGTCCTGTTCCGCAGGTTTTTTTTTTCAGGAAGTCAGCATATCGTTCCATTATCAATCCAGATTGGGATTTTCAGAAAATGGGTATTGGTGGTTTGGATAAGGAATTTTCTGGCATTTTTCGGCGAGCATTCGCTTCACGTGTTTTTCCACCTGATTTTATTGAACAGTTAGGTCAGAATATAAATATTTTGTACATAATAGTAACTTCAAAAAATCCAGATTCCAGTAACATAATGAGGAGCCATTTTTTTAAAGGAACCTGAAATTTCATATTTGATAAGATGGTCGCTTACTTCAGTATGATTTCAGGCATGAAGCATGTTAGAGGTATTTTACTTTATGGACCACCAGGAACTGGTAAAACATTAATGGCTCGTCAAATTGGGAAGATGCTAAATGCTCGAGAACCTAAAATCATTAATGGACCGCAAATTCTAGACAAGTAAAATCTGTTTATTCTATCATTTTGGCAAGGAGTTTTTGAGTTTGCTTCTCATTAATACTAAACAAATTAGCCAAAACTGGGGATATCTTAATTCAACTGCTATCAGATGTAGTTAATTAAATTTTTGTTCACAGATATGTTGGCGAATCGGAATCGAACATCCGAAAACTGTTTGCTGATGCTGAGGAAGAATGGAAAAGATGTGGAGCCAGTTCAGGATTGCATATAATTATATTTGATGAAATCGATGCCATTTGTAAGCAACGTGGTTCTGTGGTAAGTGAATTTTTTTTTTCTCGGACTCTGCCTTTCTAAAAAGGTTTTAGTTTTTCTGAAATTCAGTGCCTTAAAAAAAAAAAAAAAGGACTCTGCCTTAAAATTTTAGTTTTTTTTTCTGAAAAAATTTTTGAAATTCCATATCTTATTATACCTGAATGACCCGCATATTCTGCGAGTTCTTGGTTTAGATATATCGCCGTTAGCCGTTTACTTCAATAGTAGTTGTATATAATAGCCGTAAATATTGAACATTAATGGATTCCCACAAACTCAATATGCAGGCCGGTTCTACAGCAGTACACGATACGGTAGTTAACCAGTTGTTAGCAAAAATGGACGGTGTTAATCAACTCAATAACATTCTTGTAATTGGTATGACAAATAGGAAAGATATGATTGACGAAGCGTTGTTACGACCAGGTCGAATGGAAGTGCAAATGGAGATTTCATTGCCTGATGAAGCCGGTCGTTTGCAAATTTTGAAAATCCACACCGCTAGGATGAGGTATATTGAAAAATTGCACTATCGAATTTTTTTGAATAGCAAATTTTTAAATTTTCTGCTTTATATCTGCTGTATTTTAACAGTTTTCGCAAATTATATGAACTTCTAAAATGAGGAGTCACGTATATTAATATTGAAATATTGAAAGATGATGCTAAGCTAATACTATTTGTTTGCGAGAGCAGATGTGGAATATTTTTTCCTAAGGCAATAAATGATTTATTTTACGGAAGGCGTGACGATTAAAGAACAACTCTTACAGATCTTGTTGTTATAAATTAGAAAGATCGCTGTTCAGTTTGAATCTAGAATACATTATACATATTGCATAAATAGTTATAGAGAAAGAAAGGGAGCTTGCGAGGAAGTAGATAAGTTTAAATTAACAGTCGGACTCTTCAAATCTTCCATTATCCTGAAATATTTTAGAGAATACGATAAACTGGATCCCAATGTTGATTTGGTTGAACTTGCTAAAAAGACAAAAAATTTCTCGGGCGCTGAATTGGAGGGTCTAGTACGAGCAGCGCAATCAAGTGCAATGAATCGATTAGTGAAAGTAAGAAAGAAGTAGATGGAAAGTAAAATCTGAATCATTGATTGATTCTTCTTGCATGTTACTTAAATGATGTTTGTGACAATGGAGTTCAAAAATTCAGAATGTAATTGATTAAGGGTTTCAGAATTTGTTAATTGTCGCAGACATTTTGTGATATTTAATATTAATATTAATTATATCTTTTGTTCAGTAATGGGACATATTCCTAATAGCCCTCAATTAGTATCTGATTTTGTTAATGAGTTCGAAAAGTTTAGGCGGGTGGAAAAGTGCAGCTAGACGCTGATGCAGTGGAGAAACTGATGGTTAATGTTGACGATTTCAATTATGCTCTTGAAAACGATGTCAAGCCGGTTCGTTATCAGTCAGTAATTATTAACCAAACAAAGCTTTTTTGAACTCAAGTCTGATATTGAATTAAAAATTGAGAGTATGTTTATAATGCCTTATGTCCTTTATTTGGTTTATTTTAGGCTTTCGGTCATTCTAACGAAGAACTGGAAAAATACTTGGTTGGGGGATTTATTTCATGGGGCACAGAGGTTACTCAAATACTTGAACAAGGCGCTTTGTTGGTAAAACAAGTGCGGAGTCCCGATACGAAAGGATTTGCTTCTGTTCTACTAGCAGGTTAGTAAAAATTTTATGAAATAAATGTATTAGTCTGCAAGCAAAAATTGTTAAAATTGAATTAGAACTTTCATGAGAAAGCATGAAGATATGTTTCTGAAGAATGTGTACTGTATACGTAAACAGATCAACAAATAGACTGGACAAAATTGATCATCGCAAGAGCATAAATCGCAAGACGTGGCAAAGATACTAGGAGTCACGACACATTCACAGGATGTTATTGGTGACATTGTTACTAACCAGTAGATCTCAAAGAAGATTTATTATATCAGCTGTGTAATTCTTTACTTTGATCTCTATGCAGTTGAAGTGTGATAATTTTAGCGTTATTTTAGCTAACAAACGCATAATTGAGCTTTAAGGTCTCTCGAAAGTTAATAAATGAAAAACGTTTTGTCACTACTATATCCTATTTCATGTATGAATATTAAACTTGTTTAAAGAAGCACTATCATCAGTAAAAAATAAACAAGATTTTGAAATTGGAAGGACTTAAATGAATAAATTTCTTGAATTAATTAAGCAGTTTTTCTCATTTTTTATGAATTCAGTTCAAGTGATTTCAGGATCACCGAATAGTGGGAAAACATGTTTGGCAGCAATGATTGCAAAAGCTTCCGATTATCCATTCATAAAAGTGATTAGTGCAGAAGATATGGTTGGCTATACCGAAACGGCGAAATGTGCTGCCCTGCGGAAAGTATTTGATGATGCGTATAGATCTCCACTCAGTTGCGTTATTGTTGATGGTGTGGAACGGTTATTAGGTCGTTTTTTTTTTTTTAATTAAATGCCAAAATTTTGTTCGGAACAAATGATTTAACTTTGTTATTGTTCATCCACTATATTGGACGATCTTCCTGTGGTTTTTATTTTTATGTTATTATCATGCACTAATTTTCAGATTTTTCACCAATCGGTCCTCGGTACTCAAATTTGGTCTTGCAAGCATTATTCCTACTAGTGAAGAAGTTGCCACCTCAAGTATGTTTCATATTCCTTTAGCATATGTTGTGTTCCTTACTGAAAATCCAGAATTTCTTAACTTTAGAGATTTTTGGTGATCAGCATTTTTTCATTTATTGAATTGAAGTAATTATGCATTTGAAATCTGTATTTTTTGATGTTTTTGTAATGAGCTAGCATTTCAGAATCGGCGTTTACTTGTTGTCGCTACATCAAGTAATCGTTCATTCTTACGTGAGCTCGGTCTATTATCAGCATTTTGTACAATAATAGACGTACCTGCTCTAACAACCGCACAGCATATCATGGCAGTTATTGAAGATACAAATGCACTTTCACGCCAAGAATGTGAAGAGATTCGTAGCGAACTTTCTAGAGCTAACAAAGAGTAAATCATTTCGTCTCTTTTTCTGTAATGAGAAAGCTGAAATATAATTGTATGCTCGGCTTGCTGATTAACTTGCTGAATATATTAATTTCTTAAAGAAGAAGGGTTATAGAAAGCCGGATTAATTATAGTTATTCGTAAAAATCGATAGGTTGCAGAGATGTTTAATAGTTCACATGTAATTTTTTGAGTTTAGTTTTATGAAAAAATTTTTTGTTTTTTTTAAATATTTTGCACTTAGCTTTCTAGGGTATAATTATATTCGCAATTTGTTCAGTGAAATTGCAAATTGAAGAACTACGCTGGAATTGAAAAAACAAAAAAAATTAATGCTTAATTTATTGGTTTTGCAGTTACTTCATTGGAATCAAAAAGTTATTAAATGTGATCGATATGGCGCGGGAATGTGAACCGGTAGACAGAGTTTCGGTGGTTGTGCACAGTTTGATGTCTGAAACATTCAATAATTCATAGTCAGGAAAATGATGGAAGATGAATTTTTGATATGTTACCAAATTTGCAAATCTCATTTACCATTTGTTCCTATACAGAAATATCCTTAGATTTTTTGTCACTGTTTTTTTAATTGATATATTTAATTGATTTTTAATTTAATTGATATTGATTTTAATTGATATGGCTACTAGTCTGTCTTTGAACATTTAGTGGCGTATATTTGAGTCGAGAGAAACTTTCACCTGGGAAGTTTAACAGACTTATCTAAAAAGCAGTAAAATTTTTTAGATAAGCCTTTTGTCGTTATTTTTATTTATACTCATCCGAGATCGCTCTAGTCTCTGCTGTCTTATTCAAAAACTTTTTAGTTAAATTGTCTTGTTCAAAAAATGTTTCGACGAAATCTTTAAAGAATTTTTAAGAAATCTTTAAGGAATCTTTAAGGAATTTTAAAGTGAATTGGAAACTAAATCTCAGTGTGTTCTAGTAACTTCATAATTTCCAGTTACGTTTGCTAAGCAGACATAGGTATAGCACATATGCTGAGCGGAAAAAGAAGTTTAATTTTCTGAAAAACGTAAATCAAAGATGCTCTGTTTTTTAAATTTCACTGTTAACAAGAGATGAATGGGTAAATTAATCATTTTATAATAGCTTTTGCATATTTAAGTTTCGTATTTGGTTTTAGGCCAGATGTTCGTGTTGTGATTTAAAGCTCTGCCCATTGTTGGTATGAATAATAGTTTAATAGCGTACCGTTCAATTGTATATTCTTTCTAATTTATCAATTCTATAAATTATGTTGTTTGGAATTTACTTAGTTTGTGTATGTGCGTTCACATATATCACTTATTATTCCTTTCACACATGCTATACCTATAAAGGAAAGTATAAAAATTGTTCATGTTTCATATATTACACACAAATCGAGATAGCATAATAAGATATTGCTTCGGGTAATCAAGAGAGATATGAAATTAAACAAAACCAAAATGAAAATCAATTAGCTCTACCAAAGTTGTAACAAATAATAATTAAGCGGGGAGGATATGTGTTCAAAATGATTAAATTTTGGGCTCAAGAATTAGTTACTATCACTTTCGCTAGCTGCTGATAAGCTTGTTTAGCTGTCAATGATGTTTCAGAATGATAAACAGTAACGGGTCAGGAAGGTCAAAAGTAAAATAGAGGGATAGCTCTGGATCAGGTGATGCTTTAGGATGACAAATAATCAGGATGATCAAAAAGGTCAAAAATAAAATAGAGGAATAGCTCTGGATCAGGTGACGTTTTAGGATGACAAGTAGTCAGGATGATTAGAAAGGTCAGAAGTAAAATAGAGGAATAGCTCTGGATCAGGTGATGTTTTAGGATGACAAGTAATCAGGATGATTAGAAAGGTCAGAAGTAAAATAGAGGAATAGCTCTGGATCAGGTGATGTTTTAGGATGACAAGTAATCAGGATGATTAGAAAGGTCAGAAGTAAAATAGAGGAATAGCTCTGGATCAGGTGATGTTTTAGGATGACAAGTAATCAGGATGATTAGAAAGGTCAGAAGTAAAATAGAGGAATAGCTCTGGATCAGGTGATGTTTTAGGATGACAAGTAATCAGGATGATTAGAAAGGTCAGAAGTAAAATAGAGGAATAGCTCTGGATCAGGTGATGTTTTAGGATGACAAGTAATCAGGATGATTAGAAAGGTCAGAAGTAAAATAGAGGAATAGCTCTGGATCAGGTGATGTTTTAGGATGACAAGTAATCAGGATGATTAGAAAGGTCAGAAGTAAAATAGAGGAATAGCTCTGGATCAGGTGATGTTTTAGGATGACAAGTAATCAGGATGATTAGAAAGGTCAGAAGTAAAATAGAGGAATAGCTCTGGATCAGGTGATGTTTTAGGATGACAAGTAATCAGGATGATTAGAAAGGTCAGAAGTAAAGTAAAGGAATAGCTCTGGCTCAGCTGATTCTTTAGGATGACAAGTAATCAGGATGATCAAAAAGGTCAAAAATAAAATAGAGGAATAGCTCTGGATCAGGTGACGTTTTAGGATGACAAGTAATCAGGATGATTAGAAAGATCAGAAGTAAAATAGAGGAATAGCTCTGGAT
The DNA here is from genome assembly GCA_037074765.1 of Mansonella perstans. NCBI lineage: Eukaryota > Metazoa > Nematoda > Chromadorea > Rhabditida > Onchocercidae > Mansonella > Mansonella perstans. The sequence goes on from JBAMDO010000137.1 coordinate 52,778, forward strand.
TAGAAGAGAGGAAGAAAAAAAAAGGGTAGTTGTCCTTTACTGTCATCTGGCCTTCGGTCTTCCTTTTTCTTTTCCTTCTACAAAAATATTTTTAAAAAGCGATAGTTGAAGAGAAAAGGGAAGTGTTCGCCGTGTTTTTTATTTTTTTTGTTTAGTCTGGATGAATGTGTCGGCGCCGCTCTCTATCAATGGTCCAAAAATGTCCTGCATTGGACAAATTCATAGATTTCTTTATCCTTACAAGCATCCTGAAATGTTTTTTTTTTTTTTTTTTTTTTTTTTTTGTTGAAATTTTGCAATTGCATTCCTGTTTACTTTATTTTTGTCTTCTTTTATATTAGTATGTAATATTACTTTCTTCTGTCGGAATTTATTCTCGAATTTTAAATAAATTTAAAAAAAAAATTGAATTAAGTCAAATTTTCAATTCAAGAAATGTTGATTTTATACTTTACAAAAAAAAAAGATTTAATCTTCAGACAGAAAAAAAAAGAAAAAAAAACTAAGTGCTTTGCGATGCATATGTTAGCTCGGTGGTTTTTTTTTTTCACACAGTTTGAAAAAATAACTGCTAAATTATTTTAACAAAGCAAGATTGAATAAACGAATAAAAATTTCAATAGAATCTCAGCGATACGTTACAATTCAGTCGATGGATTCAGAATCTGGAAATGGTTATGAAAGCGATGAGGATAATCATGGTGAAGGTTACTTTTTTTTGATATTAAAGAAGGTTACTGGTATATTTGTGCCTTTAACAATTTAGCAATCAAAGTAAAACAAGGTATTTCAGGTTCCGGAAAAGCTGTTTTGCTTACAACAGCACGACATCGTTGCAAACTTCAGGATGAGGGGTATTTTTATGTTTTTGATAAAATGAGTACGAATGGTCAAAAGAAATTTTGGCGATGCGAAAAAAAAAGTACCTGTAATGCGAGGATACACACTGATGCTACTACAAATGAAGTAAAATCAAGAAACTTTTCAAAATTTAAATTTTTTATTAAATTTCTGAAATTCCCACTAGATGATTCATCGCAATAAAAGGTGTAAAATCTGAAGGGAAAAATGAAATTACTATTACTGAAAGATTTAAAAAATTTTGATATATCAGGAATTCCTGATATAGGTTGTGAAACGAGCAACACAACACAATCACCCGTCAAATTTAGCGAGATCTGCAGTGCAACGAAAGGCTGTAAAGCGACAGCCTGATGGATCGTCTTCAAATAATGAAATATTATCGAAACAAAAAACGCTCTCTCTTGAAATTATTCTTCAGGAAATTATGAAAACTTCTGGGTTTGATTCACACCGTAAGATTTCCAAAATATTTCTATGGGTTTTTTTTTTAATGTTGTTGAACTGATAGAGACGACTTAAATCTTTGTCTGGTAATTAGACAAAGGAATTTAAATTTCGGGTGTAATCAATATAATAAGTTTACAGAAATGATAAGAAGGTTCTAGTTTCATTTTAAGTTCTGATATCTTCTTTTTTTTTAAAACATTTCGTTACAGGAACTGAAAAAACTCTAAAGAATTTGAAAAGGGAATACGGTAATTCAATTTCTCATTGTCCCGTATATTCATTAACACCGGAAGAAATGATTGATTATCTGAAACTAATTACTCTAGGAACAACAACGGTACCAACAATTGATATTATTGAGAGACCATTTTTGGGAATCGGTACTGGTTCGATCACCGAACAACAAGCTTCAACAAGTTTCGGAACGGAACAATTAGATGTTAGTTTCTTTTTTCGAATTTAAAGGAAGCAAATGTAAATTTTTCAACTCAGATGATTATATAGAGTACAAACTTTGATATATTTCAGAAGTATTAAATAGTTTGAAAAATAACGCTACGCACAACTTTAAAATGAGTCAGGGAATGATCTGGGGAAAATTTTAGACTGTAGCTGAAGAAAATGATGGATTCCAACTTCTGCTTCATTTAACCAATGGTGGTTTTACTTTCTGGAGTAATGAAATCAACAAAATTGTCAACGATGGGATGCAATTTTGCTCCATGGCATTAAATTCAAATCTGTCGAAATCCTTTTCGCTTTTAATAAAAGGGACGCTATTGAACTTTATTTCGTTTTATGCAGCTTATAAATATATATAAATATAGCGAACATGCATAACAAATATCAGTTTTTTCTTAATCAAAATGTTTTGCAGGTGCTGAAAAGACGGGTAAATCATGTTTGGCAATTTTAATTGCCAAAACTTCCGGCATTCCTTCCATAAAAGCTTGTCTTCCGGAAAATATGTTAAAACTTGACGAAGGGGGAAAAAGAGCAAAATTAATTGATCTTTTTGAGGAAGCTATCAAACTGCCTCAGTGTATTCTATTTTTGGATGGTATCGAACTTTTAATTGGTATATTTTGGTTGATCAATTTAATTACAAAGTTTCATTTAATGCAATTCAATCTCTTTTCACAAGTAGTTAGATCTAAATTTCCTCTTGGCTGAGATGTCCAATAGATTTCATTCTACCGAAATAGTTAGGATTCATAGTTTAGATCAAAGACGGTTCTTTTACCATATTCTTTGCTTCCCTCTTTTTTAATTCAACAAATAATTAACGATTATTTTGTGAAATTTCCGGATTTTATTTTCCAGAATATTGCGATGTTGGAGACCGCTATTCCAACACTATTTTGCAAACAGTCAAGTTGATTTTGAAGAAAGGTGAAATGTTGCAGGTACGTATGATTGTTTTCTGGCCAGATAAATCGAGCCTTTCTTCTCATCCTCATCTCTTCGTAAGGTAAGACGAAGAGATGAGCATAAAATTACAAATTATCTTCTCATCTTCATCATTTCTAACTCTGTCTTTTCATTCCAGGAGAAACAGTATTAATATTAGATCGGAAGTGTTAATTCAGCCCTCATATTAATAATGAAAATTTGTAGAATAATAATCGCCTGTTAGTGATAGCAACGGTTACTAACCAATGTGCAGAAAAGTTTGGCTTGCAGCGTTATTTCTCATCTGTCATTAAAGTACCCCTTTTAACCAAGATTGAACGAATAATGTCAGTAATCAAAAATGCCAATATATTGAACAAAGTTGACTTTCAAATGCTTCAGGAATGTCTAACTGATGACACGAACAGGTGATAAAATTTAATTTAGTGCTCTTTTTACAATCAGTTACCTTTTTTAAGACTACGAAACTTTTCCAATTTTATTCAGCTTGCAAAAATAGGAATTTTCTTGAGCGCCTGAAAAGTCTCAAGACTATTAAAGGTCATTTGAATTTTCACTGTGATGATTGTTTTATCAAATGTAGATGATCCTATCAATCAAATATAAGTGCTTATTAAATATAGATGATCATATGAGAAAATAAAATCTGTTTGAGAACATGAAATTAGGCGAATTTTGTAACTTTCTCAGAAATTTGTCACCTTTTAAAATGCTATTAGTATAAAATCAATATAGCGAATAGTTTTGCAGTTATTCAGTTGGCATCAAAAGTTTGTTGACGACAATCGAATTGGTGAAACATTCTGCTTCAACAAATCGTTTTCATACACTTCTTAATCATCTATTACAGTGGAAGCAGTAAGGAATAATTAAATTATCATTTTCCCAAAACTATATTTTCACTTACTGCTCTATAATTTTCATACGCTTGTAGGAGAAGTAAGATGATATTTTGTGCATCAATTGTTATACTTCCCAAATTCCTAGATATTTTTGATTTTTTCGAAATTAAAAAAAAAAAAAAAAAACTAATTGATAGAACGTCCTATTCAATATTTGCAATCATTCCATATTACTGATTTTCTATTCTAATGAATCTTGAACTTCAATAGGTTGCACTTTTGAATTATTTTTTGTGTTCATTGTTCATATTCCATAGAAGAATGATATTAAACATTCCGTAATGCTTATTGATTCTTAAACTTTTCCGATTTGATTGGCCAGTAATTGTGACTGATTGCTTTACTTCAACTTCCAAGTTCTGTACCTTAAGCATTTGATATCATGTAGCACTTATATTGCCGCAGTTGGTGTTTGGGTAATTCACCGAAATGTAAGAGTCGTAAGAGTCAGATGACATCCATACATGAAAGATAACCGGGAAGTCTCAGTAAAACAAGCAAAACAAAGCTACATTTGTTCTATCACCAGATGAAAAGCATTTTTGAACTGAATGAATATTACTTATTATGCCACATTACTTATTTAAAACATATAAGTTTAATTTCCATCTATAAGGATGAATGTTAATCAATTATCCAGCATGCAAAATTCCTATTCAGCGCCGAATCATCAATGTCGAATTAATTTTACCTATGTATATTACTTTCAATAAAAGTAAGCATTGATATGCGAGGAAAAATCACGGAAATGAAAAGAAACTTGTAACTTTATTTAAAATGATTAAATATCTCAAAAATAAACAGAATGCATTACAAAAAGATATTTTGGCATAAATGTAATTGCCATAAGATACGTAATAATTAAGAGTGAATTAATTTCAGTATTGCATTTTAGGTATTTCCTGAAACTTCCAACTTTTCCAATTGCTGTGAGATAAACATAATCGAATGTTTATTCCACAATAGAATATTTTGAATACAACGTTTGATTCATGAAATGATTTGATCTTTTTTTTTTCAGGAAAATCTTTCACTTTCCTTCCCTTTTTTTTCTCTACCTCTCGTATATCACATTCTTTCCATATTTTTGCAATAGAAAATAATTCAAGGAACAAAAAAAAAAAAAAAAAAAAAAAAAGGAATTGATTAAAATAATGGGCAATAGTTCAAAGAAACAGAGATTGATTTTGGCATAATGATAATGAAATATATCAGTGCAATTGTAAAAGGGTTCAAAGATCACAGGTGAAATTTCCTTAAATGAAATCATTTCAAAATTTCTTAGCAGCAAAACTTCTTTCTTTCCAATATATTTCTATTATTTGTTGAATAATCCAAATTTTATACATAAATTAAACAAAGTTTTTTTTTTATCATTTTGAAAAGTTTTCAAAAAAAGCAAAAAAGAAACAGGAAAAGAACAATAACGTGGGATAAAAGGAAATATAAAAATATAAGGCAGAACAAGATATATGTTCATAAAAAAATGCATAATAATCATACACAGAAAAGACAACGGATGAAATTGAGCACCAAACTGCCGATAATTAAAACACCCATCACCACCAACACTACAATAACCCATTCCTGGAAATATATCCCGGAAATAATTATCGTTCCATTTCACTTAAAATCAATATAATAAAATGCATGCATATACTCAGGTATTATATAATTCGAGAGTATGAATGATGATTAGATGATAAAATGATACGTAATATCACACTGTCCATTATCATCATTTTTTCACTTGTGACATTAACATTTTATTTGTAAGAATATGCTGCTATCAAATCTTATTCGGCGATGAATGAATTAAATAAATGAATGTGTATTTATTTAATAATATAAAATGATGAACAGTAAAATTGATCGAAATGGTGACACACTGATTCGAGAAAATAATTATTAATTTACAAATTATGCTAAGTTTTATCAAAAAAAAAAAAAAAAAATGCATATACAGCACGCTATTCATATTACGACAGTAAATATAAGAAATATGAGGGGTTTTTTTTCATATAAAAAGTTTTTAACAATATCATCGCCTCATATTAATTAAGTTTCTTAATTGGAAGGCATTAAAATGGAGACATCATGAATTTTCTTTTCGTTATGCTTTACAATGTTTTATTTCAATAATAAAAATAAATTTTTGAAATGTCTCACTTATAGGAATTCCAACATCATACTAATCTTTGATTAAAAAATGATTTAATTAGGATATCCAAAGTATATTTGATACTTTAAAAAACTTATTATTTATGGCAAAGAGATTATTTCAAAAAATTTTATTCATATATTCTATTATAATATATATACTTTTTTATTTTATATATATATATATATATAATATATATATATATATTTATCTTTTTCGACATCTCAATAATTTGTATATTCAATAATTGCTTTTAATTTTATCAAAAACAATCAATATTATTTATAGGTGCAAAAAGGATTTTCTATTTTCATTTCCAAACATTATTTTCATCCTCTTAATTGATTATAATTAGACCTTTAGCAATAAATATTTTGTCGTCAATAAATATTTTATCGCCCTGATCAAATATTTTAATGATAATTCTCTCTATCAAGATGAAATATCGATTGTTTTATTTGAGATGTGATAAAATTAAATTCCAACACCATTTTAATTTTTCCTAAATCAATGATTAACCTTCTAACAAACGAATTAATTAAGTTAAAAAAGGAAGTATTATTGTTTGACCAATCTTCAGCTAGATACATTTGCTATCTAAAAAGAATTTCCCCCATACAAAATATTGAAAACTTGTTTTTAAAGGAATGTCTAAATGTTCGGATTAAAAACACAACTGGAATTTCTCAAGAATCTAAAAAAAAAGAATGGTTTCACGATGTAATTTTATTGGTCCATACTAATTTTCCACCACTTTTTTTCTTGTCATCGAACAGAAGAAAAACAAATTTTGCAATATTTCATTTTTAATATGTATTATGCTATGACAGTTTGCAATCAAAATCAATTGATCTATTTCGAATCAAAATTTTGACACGTATTTTAAATTATTTGAAAAGATTTTTCAGCAGTGTTTTTTATGAAGCAAATGGTGACATTACTCTATTTCTTTGTTTAAATATTTTTGGGAAAATTATTACAATGAAGTAATTGCACTTACCTGAAGCCTAAAACAACAGGAAGTATTCAAGTCACCGCAGCAACGATAATAATACAGTGGTGTTTCTTCTGGACATTGCTCACCAACCACAATTATTGGACATGCCAATGAACTCTTCCTAAAAAAAAATTTGAAATTAATTTAAATTGAAAATAAATATTAGTAATATAATTTGATAAATTATGAAATCACTTATGTATGCCCAAAAGGTTTTACAATTTTTTTCTATGCTAGAATAAAATAACTAAAATTTGTGAAAAAAAAGTTCGAGATTTTAAAAAATTTAGGATAATTTTTTTTGAAATTTAAAGAAATTTGGAATCAGATCACCACACATGGAAGAAAAACTACAGACTATGGATAAATTGATGAGAAAGAATAAAAATGGAATGATGAAAGAAGCTTTAATTTAAAACTACATTACAGCTTTGCTCTTACTTTTTATAAATTAGGTAAAGAAATATTCAAATAAATAATCAAAAAATTGGCATGAAATTTAGAAATCACTACAGTACCTAACGAAGCGTTCCAACAAATCGACTGTTCTATATGGCATTACTACAATTTACTGAAATTCTTTTAAAAACTTTCCTGACCCGAACTAACACAAAATTTTCCTTTACATTTGCCGAAAGATGACAAATTTTATGACAAAAGTCGTAAATACTTCCCGATAATCAACTAGTCAACGAGAATTTTTAATAGTAGTATCAAGGTAGGAGTAATAGAGAGAAATGGAAGCTCATATTTCTTCTTCCGCTCGGGTACCCACTACTGATGATTTCGGTAGTAGCACAATTCTTTTGCTGTATTCAAAATCAAAAAAAAAAAAAAAAAAAAAAAAAAAGAAAAAAAAAAAGCGAGAAAATCATTTCAATGATTCATGCATTTATCGTCCTAAATTTTGAAGCAAATTATATTTTTTGATATGGAATTAATTTAATTCGATAGATAATCTAGTAAGAAGGAGAGGAACCAGAGATTCCTAGAAGTTCCGAGAAATAAAATCCAAGAACATTGTGTGTCCGATAATCAACAGTGAATTTGTGCAGTTTTCAATTCAGCTCCAAATTTAAGCAATTTGCAAAACAGCTCCAAATCTGTGCAATTTGCGAGATAGCTCCAAATTAGACCAAATACCTGTTTGAGCGAGAGACTTACTTCATTTCGAATATGTTGATACCCTTACTCTCATTCCCATCATCGATATACGTAACTGCAGTCACTATACTTGCTAAACATAGCAAATATACGTAAGGAATCATAATTGATGACCTGAAATTTCAAATTTGCTTGATAAAATTTGATCATTTCAATAACAATTTAAAATATTCACAAACGTCGCAACGAAAGCGCGAGAAACCGGCTGATAAGTTTGTAGGTTGATGCCAGTTACTGTCAACAATATCACTACTATCATTTCATCACTTGCAAAATATCACTACTATCATTTCATCACTTGCAAAATATCACTACTATCATTTCATCACTTGCAAAACATCACTACTATCATTTTATGGTTTGCACTTAAACTTTGATGAACTATTAAATACAAAGTTGTTATTGAGACTGTAAGTTTCAAACAAAATGATAACTTACACGTTTACTTATCGAATGACACCTTACCATTAATTAGTATTGAAGTTTGCAGCAAAATAAATGAGATGAAACAATACATTTGAAATATGATAAATACTACATTTAAAATACTGCTAATGATCTTTATCATAATACAACTATGGCATGTCATTTTATTTTTTATAGTACTAAAGAAATAAAAAGTTTTTAAATGGATTTTTCAGCACCTCTTCTGTCACAAAATAAATTTTAATAAATTTGGAACACATTTATTCCAAAAATAATAAAAATTTTATATGTTGAAAATTTGATGAAACATAAAGGGAGAAAAATGCCATTAGGAAATGTTTGAAATCATAAACTGGAAATTTTCACACAAGTAGAGAGCTTTATTGTTAGATCCGATGGATGATAATTTCTCAACAATGAAATTAATCAATCATATGATATTTGCGAAGTGTTTTCCTTTTAAAAATTTAACATTCCTAATACAAAATTCAAAGGAAATATATTTCTACAATATTGTTATTTGTTAGAAGATCAATTCAAACAATATTCATATTCGTTATACATTAACTCATTTCTGCATTAATTTATTTCAACTTATTTATTTACTTTATTATTTGTTATTCAAACACATATATATACCTGTTTAAAATATTAACATGTTTGATCATTACTCGATTCAAACTATCTTTATTCATTAAGTACTGTTTAAAAAATTTTGAAATAAAGTGATCCTTAACAATAACACCAAAATGTCAATTATTCACATTTTAAAATCATTTCATACTTTACTCTATCATAAGTTCCTAAATTTATATTAAAAAACAAAAACAAGGAAAAAACAGATGAAGTGCTGAAATAATTTATCAATTTTCTTTGATAGATAAATGCCGGTCAGATCTAAAAAAAAAAAAAAAACCCTGCAATTTTCCCTGAATCCTTGAATTACATTTCATTATATTTCAATATTTATCTTTTAGTATTATAAAAATGTTCATTTTATATTAATAATTTTAAATGAAAGATAAAGTAATAAAATATCAATTAGTGAAAAGTAACAAATTCATTACGGTGGCTCAATAATTTTAGTGAAAGATTCACTGAAATATGAAAGAAGCTATTTCGATTAATAAAATATAAACTAAATTACATTCACTGAAATATGAAAGAAACTATTTCGATTAATAAAATATAAACTAAATTACTTTAATACGACACTCCAAGCATCATTCTAAACTTCTATTAATAGTAGTTAAAGAGGGAAAGTGCCACTTATCCAATCAATTTAACTTCCTTTTTTTCAGTCGAATATTTGCTATACGAAGATTGTGTAATGTTCTTTTAAAATAGATTTAGTACAATTTGAAATTTATAGACTAATTGAAATCAATTTTTAGTAATTTTTTTTTCAAATTTTAAATAATTTTTAGTATATATTTTTCAAAAACATTCAATTAAATTTTTTCATTTATTGATAAATTTCAAATGATCAAAACTAACAACTGATAACTGATAACTAATAGCTGATAACTGATAACTAATAACTGATAACTGATATGTATTTGCAATAAGTTTCAAATATTCTAAATGAAAAAACTCTCAAAGATAATCTTTTTTTTTTCGAATTGTCAATCAATCATATATTTGATTGAAATCAATTATAAATTGGTAAAAAAAAAAATTTTTTTTTGATAGCATCGTAGTATCGTTGCAATTATTTTCGAAATTGCAAATCCTGAAAAGGAGGAACAAATTTCGTATGTTTGTGACAAAAAATCAATAATTTATATCTTTCAATGCAATAAAAATATTTTAAATATAATTATCAGAAAAATAAAATAGTAAAATAAATGTTAAGAAAAACGTTGTAAATAATATTGATTGATGAATAATGATAACCAGAATTGCTATAAAAAAAAAGGTCGAGAATAGGATGAGAGAGGGAGAGAGAGAAAGGGAAAGAGAAAGAGGGAGAGAGAGAGAGAAAGATTGAATAGACCATTTTTAGGTAGTGGTAATGATGGCAATGGTAGATATATTTGACTATTCTTTTACTTAATCGATATTTATTTATTTAATGAATAACTAAAATTCAATTAAAATTATGAAAAAGGATAAGGCAAAATGAGATTATATTTTTGACCATCAAATAACCAATAATAGCTTTTCACATTTTACTAATCATTACTCTGCATTCTCTCTTCTGGTCATTTGGTCTGCATTCTTTCTTTCCTTTACTCACTTTCTCTCTCTCGTGGTCATTTGCTCTTGATTCTTTCCTTCACTCACTTTCTCTCTCTCCTGATCATTTGGTCTGCATTCTTTCTTTCTTTCACTCACTTTCTCTCTCTCGTGGTCATTTGCTCTTGATTCTTTCCTTCACTCACTTTCTCTCTCTCCTGATCATTTGGTCTGCATTCTTTCTTTCTTTCACTCACTTTCTCTTTCTCCTGGTCATTTGGTCTGCATTCTTCCTTTCTTTCACTCACTTTCTCTCTCTCTTTCTCTCTCTCTCTCTCAATGTGATGACAAATTTGTCACAGCATGTCATGTTAAGAAATGGCTTTTTACACAAATTGTCATTTCCTTTTATAAAAGGATGTCATTGAAGAGATGGTAAAAAAAAAAAAGTTGAAATGATAGAGTAGTAAATTTTGTGAAATTTAGAAGAGAATTATAGAAGTTAGAGTTAAGAAATTTTTTTTTTGACACAATGATTTTTAAATTTTAAAAGTTATCAGCAATTAAATGATCAATCGTTTCAATCGAAAGTTTTAAATTAAATTAAAATTATTTGTCATTTCATTTATTTTTCCTTTCAAAATTCTAATTAATTAGACAAATAAATTGTTATATATGTACATAACATATATACATATATTTCTTGACCATTTCCAATTTTAAGGCCCTTTTCCTGCATCAATTTAATATGAACAACCAATTAAGAAGCCTTTTTTAATAGAATCTTATTAGCACAAGCATTCCTTATTATAATAAAATTAAAAAACAATGATAAAAACAAATTAGCATTTATTTCAAATTTAAACAATTAAAAACTTTGTTTTTTTCTTAAACGACAAAATTTATTGAGGAATCATTCTCTGTGTGATATCGGCGGAGAATTCATAAATGAAAGAAACGGACGAGTCTGAAAGTTAAAAAATAGCTATCAGTTATTACACAAAAATTTCACTGTAATGCTTAAGAAAAAGAATATAGTCTATTATTTTTGTTTCCCGAATAAATCAATAATTCATTTCTCAACGCACTACTTAGCTTTTAATGATTTAGCCAAATTTTGTTTGAAAAATATCAACATACGCGTTTTCCCTTTTCAATGAATCGATTAGCATCATCTCTCATAATTGTTGGATAGTGATATTCTTCAGCAAATCGATAACGCTCGAACAATAATCTTAGTAACTTCTAAGAAAAAAAAAAAAAAAAACTTTCAATGATAAAATTTGATCAATATTTTCCGAAATTTTTTTCAATTTTAAATAGGTTACAAGTTAAATTTAATTTAAAAACAAATTCTATTTTTTACTAAAATGCTCAGAGTAACATGTTAGAATTTTTGAAGTCTGATAAATCAATTAATTATTTTTCAAATCAAATTAGCTATTTAAATTCAATATATGTCCGTCTAATTATCTCTTATTACTAACAATGGAAAATATTAGATAAAATAAATCATCTTTCTCAATGCATTTACATAAGCTTAAAAAATGAAATTACATAATGCTTAGCTATGTCTAACACTTATCAGTTCGTAATCTTATGAGTAAACCTTATCATTCAAAACGTTCCATTCTGGTTATTTCCCATCAAAATGTATTTATCACCTTAAACATATGAGAAATGAAGATGCTTTGAAGTTAATGTTCAGCTTACCAAATACAGAAAATCCTGCTGAATAACATCGTCTGGAGATGGATCCCAAACCTTAATTGGAATCCATAGATCCTGAAAGGAAAATGATTATTTATCTATCAATATATCTACATTTATATATATATAGTTAACAGATTCGAACTAACTATTATTAGCTTATATATCCAAACCTATTTCATTGTTAATAATTGATAAGTTTTGTTGATTGACAATAAGAAATGCATTTACATCATTTATTTCAGAAAATATCTCAACGAAGAAACTATTCTCATCACATTCGATAAAGGTTTGCAAAAATTTTGCATGCTATTTCTTACAATATGCTGCAAATAGTTTCAGTAAAAAAAAAGAAAAAAAAAAATTTAACTTATTAAATAATCAATGAATATCATGCATACGCTTACAGGACAAACAAATTTGAATTCATCCGAAAATGTTCGCTGCAATCCACAAATTGTGTTGTAAATAAGATTAAATGGTGGTGGAACAACGGTAAACCACTTGAAATATTCCGAATAAATTTGACAACGAGTAAATTTCCATTCCATATCTTCATTTTGCTGTAGTTTAAGAAATTTCACAATAGAAAAGTTTTAATAAGAATAGTTAATGACAAACTTAAGATAATCTTGTTTTAAGCATAATACATTGATCTTATCTTGAGTACAATAATCAACATTTCTGTTATTTTAAAAAAAGTTCAAATTAAAAATCCTAGCTTAAACTTCTATATTATTATTAATTTAAATGCACATCTCATTTGTAAGTGTTACCGGAACCGGAAATTTTTTTTATATGAGTGAAATTTTAAACATGAATAAATGATATTGTCAAGAATTCGTTGTTTAATGAAAAATATTTGACTAACCAGAGCTGTATCAGCTGTACGAACCAATATGGAAATCATCAGATTAAGTAAAGTTATTACAACAGCAACATGGAATGCGGCAATTGTAACTTCTCCGGCATAATTAGTTAAAAAATGTTCGATAGGCTCCTGATTAGGACCAGCATTACCAACAATTATCTTATAATCCCATGGAGCAAGATAGCCATAAAATGACCAATACAGATTACGAAATGTTATTCCTATGCTAGAAAATTTCAATTTTAATGACTTCAAAAAAAGAAAAAAGATGCTTTGTGAAAAAAACACACGAAATAAACAGTTTAAAAAATAGCAAAATTTCAAAAAAAAAATACAATTTTTATGAAATTATGCTTGAATGATTGATTTTTACAATACAGAAAACGTCTATGTAATTGCTAAATACCAGTGATCATTTCGATTCATTAATATTTCACTCGATTTAAACGTTTTCGAATTTAAATTTCAAGATATAATCGAATTTAAAATTAATTTTCAAAAATATTGTTTTTTAAAAACTATTTTCTTTTTCTGAGTACAGGTATTGTTTGTTTGTTTGTCGTACCCAGAATAGGTATTTTTTTGCTGGACAATATTTCCGTCCTTATCCATTACACGATTTTCATTATAAGCTTGATACATTGTAGTGATACCCAATGAAAAGCATATCATTATGATAACAGCTACTGACAGGAACCATACAACATCACGAATACATTTTGAGATTGATATCGAAAAAAGAAATTGAAATTAACAACAACCAAAAAAAGAAAAAATATAGGAGTCTTTTTTTTTTAAATGATTCATATCAAATAAATAATAATTTAAATGATTTGAATTATTACTAAAAGCTTGGATTCATAAATATATTTTTAGCTATGTATTTTAACAGTATGAATGGAAACATGATTCAATGAACAAATTACTGTCCTTCTGATATTTCTAATTGTAATTAATATGAGATTTATCATTTTACAGTATTATTAAGCATAAGTAGCACGGATAAAGAATATTTATGTAGCATAAGTTAAGAATATTTGATTGAGATTTTCAGAATAAAATAGGTTAAAAACATTGAATAAGTAGCATAGATCAAGAATATTGGAGGAGATAGAGATTTTAAATAGTATTAAATAGCAATTCAAATAGCATCATAAATCAAAATACAGAAATTTCAACTGATGTTACATGGATCTTCATCCCTTATAAGTTTAGCAGAATAGAAGAATGCTTTTTATAGTTCAAATTTTTATGCCAAATAACAAGAAATAAATAAAGCTTAAAATAAGCAATCAACCTAATAGTTATACAAAACTCAAGAAATAACCTACAATTACTAGAGAAGGATTCCACTGTATTATTAATGCTTGAGCTAATTAATTAATTGGGTAGTTGCCTAAGCGCTGATCTGTTGTTATGAAGTTATTGATTCAGGATGAATTAGCTTCTTCATTGGTAGATTATTAATGACATTTGATAATTTAAGGAACAAAAAGTAAGGTCTGCATTATAGCATCAAATAAGTTAACTTAGTTTCTAGATCTTTCATAATACTTACAATAGTTGAGCCAATATTACGATTTAGTTGAATGAAATACAAAATTCGCCATACAGCCATGATAGAAGCTGAACCAAAGTAAATATCATAAATTATTGAAAAATCATAGTATACCTGAAATTATCACAACTCGAAAAAGAAAATTTATGCATTTGTTTTTTGAAAAATTTCTCATCTTTTTTCTACAATGTTTGGAAATACAAATTATCGATTGATTTGTTAAAATTTAAGTTCTATAAAAACGCAAAGAAAATCTTCAAGAATTTAATTTGCATTTTACTTGAATTTCAATGTATTACTGTGTAATACTGAAACGAACCCAGTGTCTTCGATGTAACTGTTTTAATCCATCCTGCTGAATGGTAGCTGCGGTCATAACAAAACAAAAAAATGATCCCGAAAATAACCATATTAAAATAAGATCAAACCTACAAATGTTTGCTAAATTTTATTGAACTTATCTAAAAAATTAATGAAATTTTAAATTTGAATTTGAATCTATTCCATTTCCTTTCTTCATCCTTTTAGTTACATTTTATAAATTCAAAAAAAAAAAAAGAAAAAAAAAGAAAGAAACAGAAAAAAATCTTACCATCTCCACCAAACTCGATAAAATCTCATTAAACCTTCACTGGCAAATTCGATATAATGTACAACAGCCATACCATAAACATATAAATATACATAACTTTCTAAGACTAATCGTAAATCTGCAAAAAAACTCATTTCCAATTTACTACTCAATTAACATCTTCAATTCAATATTTTAATACTATAAAATTTTCCTTACGAAAAAATTATTTTTTATTTTTTAACAAATCAAATTTTTCGTTCTTCTTTTTACTCTAAATTCCTTTTATATTACTTATTTAAAATTACTCGTTTAATTACATCAAAAAAAAAAAAAATTCCTGATTGTTCATTTCCTGTGTTACAAAAACAAACTTGTTGAAAATAGTAGTAAAAATTTGTTGAATTTTTAAACGAACTACTATTACTAAGCGATCGCTCAGATGATCGCTCTCCTGTTCTACCAAAATAACGGATAAAAATTAATACGATGAGAAATAGAACATAACTTGCCAGTCTGCTCATATATCTAAAATTTTGTTTAAATTTTTTTTCCAAATCATATTTCACGTAAAATTTTTCGATAAATATATAACACAATTTTGGAAACATTTTGAAATGATACTTTCAGTGATGAAAGTTCAGAGATCACAAATTCGATCAATAAATTCCAATGTTTTTAATTTAACTGTAAACAAGCAAGCGTACATTCTGTATTTCCCCTTGCTTGGTTTGGCTTTTATTTTAATTATTGCGCACATTTGAGAAATAAAAATTGAGAAATTTTCTTCTTAAGACAAAATGAGCGAGCAATAAAAAGTATTAATTTACCGCGCTAATGGATACTTAAAAGTTTTAATGTATTTTCCACCGCTAACTGCATGAATTAATGCTAAAATTGGATAGCATAGAGAATGTCGAAATTTACGACTCAAATCTTGAAATTTAAATTTTCCATAATCTGTCCACATTCCTTGCCAATAATCGTCTATTGTTGCTTGAACAGCTAACGAAGACAGAAACTGTAATTTCCTTTTTTTTTTTTTTTTTTTGTAGGAACTTCAAAAAGAATTAGAATTATTGTTTTGGCATAGTTTTGAAATTGCAATAGTATTAATTTATTTGAACTCTTTCCCTCTCTAACTTTAATTACTAGACAAAAAATATCGATTCAACTATCACTCATCATCATCAATCACAATTTTAACTAATTAATATGCAAATTTGACAAAGTACACTTTTATATAGATATTAGCATAAGTAATTTAATAAATTAGCGGTTGTGATAAATTCAGTGATTGGGCAATTTTTAATGTAATTAGTTAGAGAGATGTATAATTGAGTCAAAATTAGTCTTCAAATATTTTTGCATGCATAAAGAAAAGTATTAAACGATTTAATTGAATAAAGGAACTTGAATTTTATACCGGTTTCATATTAGCATTAAGAGCTAATTGGATACGTGGAAAACATAATTCACAGTCAGCCAAAGGTGATCCAACTTTACGCGACAACAAGACGTGGATTTCTTCTGTAGTCCAGCATTGCTCAGCTATTTTGACCGCAAATGTCATTACATTTTGATGTAATTCTCTATATGCTACCTGTAACACTTATATAATCCTATCGAAATATACATTTTCGATTGATTTTTTTGGGTTATTTCTTGAAAAAAAAATTTACCAAATAAAGATAATTAATTACCACAAAGTCAATAATAACGTGGAGATTCGAATTTTCAATGAAATCTATGACGATTAATGAAACAAAAATTTGTAAGCTTAACATCGGAATTTCAAACAGTCGATATCCAGAACATGATTTATCATCGAGAACGAAGGGGATGATGATGGATTGTCGTAGATCATTTGCTTCAAAACTTACCTTATGTTCTTTTTCCATTTTTTCGCATACTTTCAAATCACTTGCAAGTTGAAATGCAGCAAGTAACGGATCGGTGCATGCAAGCCACAGGAACGGTTCACTGCTAATTGCACGATATGTATCCAACAATATCACACTATTTGCCATACAATTAGCGCTGCGCAAACATTCTTCACAAACACCTTAAAGTTTTATTTCTTTTTCTTAAAAAAATTACAAGTACTAGATTCCACGTAAAAATTTAGCGATGATAAGGCAACTTACATTCGTTCAATAAATCTTCATACGATTAAAAATATCATGAATCTAATTATCCGATTTATTTTTATGCATTAATATTATTACAGTTGTTTAATTTAAACACTAATATTTATTTTATTCATTACTTATGATAACAAATTATTAATTAGAAGAAAAACTAATTGATGAAATTTAAAAAAAAAGATCAGAAAAATCTTTTTACAAAGAAAAATTGTTTTTAAATAAAGAAAAAATTTTAAGTAATAAAAATTTACAATCAGGTCGATGTGGTAATTGCAAGTAATGCTTTCGAAGAAGTAAACATTGAACGATGGAAAAATTATTACATATGCAGGCAAGCATCAGTGGTGTTATGTGTGCTGGGAATGACTTCGATTTCCGACACCCTGGAAAAGACTCATTCAAAAATAGAGAAGAAAACAGGTATATTCCTCATGATCAACGTACTGAATCATTTTTATTGATTGTTATTAAAATAATATTTAAATTAGAAAAAATTTATTATCATTTTATTTATCAAAATATTGCAAATTATATTGAGCACTTTTAATCAGTATTGTATCTTAGATAATGCTATATAAATATTCATGTGAAAAAAAGTATATTCCAATAAAATGCTGGATTAGTGTACCAACGCGTTCTTCACCGGGATATTCCATGAAAAGTGATAAAATGAATTCAACCAATGGCCGACTTCCGATACAAATTGCAGTCATTAATGCTTCCTTAGTTGGCTCAGCTGATGTTCGATCAACGAGTAATCCAATCAGCCGCTCTATCTGACCCTTAAATGGATATTTTCCATTGACATAAAGCATTACTCTATTCTTATCATTGGACTTTTATCGCTTTTATCAGAAAAACTGTTCCATAATATTCTGTTAAAGTATTTTCTATTAATTCGAGATTAGCCTAAATATCTTTACTCCACAAATCAACCAAATATTTTGTCAAAACTAAAAGGTAAATTCAATATTCCTATTGACATATTACAATTTTTTTTTGACAATGCAATTAGCAATTTCAACAATTTAAATTATTTTTAATTTTCAAGTTATTTTTTAAACTTCAAATCTAAATCGTTTTATCTTTTCCTCTATAAAAATTTAAAAAATTAACTATCAATTCATAATTTTTTCGTTTTAGCAGAAATTTTTTTCGATTAAAATGAAAGCAAATCAAATTAAGTTATCGTTGTACAAAACGTACAGGGGTAAGATTATGCAAATCTTTAAGAATTTGCTTAATTACTCGGACATTTGCGCGAAGTACAGCGGTACGAAATTGATGAATTGTAGAATCCACTGAACTGCTTGGATTCCATTCCAATCGTCCATCATAAGTAACATTGGAATCCGGCAAATTTGATAGCTCATTATTAGCTAATGATTTCATGTTTTGCAATTCATTTCATTCCAATAAATATTGTTATAAAAAGGAACAAAAATAGTATCTAATTAGGAAATAAAAAGAAAAATATTTTTAAAAATTTCCAATTAAAATTAATTATTATGATTAACTTGATTTGAATAACAATCCATCGCTAGGGCATTAAACTTCGTGATTTTTCCTTCAAATTTTATACTTCCTCTGTAAAAGTGATCAAAATTTTCAACATATATTTTACGATGCAATTAGAAAGAAGTCATAAATGTGCAACATTCTGATAAATTTGTTAGGAAGCGGAAAGATCTCGAAAAGCACAGACCGTTTATCAGAAATTCTGAAGATTTCTGTGGCATTTTCACATTATGATTTCTGTTTTATTGTGCAAATATTATTCAAATTTATAAATTAAATTTTGTATTAATTTTAATTGACAACAGAACAATTCGTAATACTCAATTAAGGAATAAAATAAAAAGTATTTTTAAGAATTTCCAATTGAAACTAATTATTAAGATTAACAATTCTTCATCGACAATGATATTTTACATTTGGAATGCAATTAGATTATTTGCAAATAGTTTTTTTTTTTCGTCTAACCAAATAACTTTTATTTCAGTTTAAATTTTGAATTTCTTCTTTTTTTCAATTCATCAATTTGCTTGTAAAACCATTTTGTAAATCTAAAATTTAAATAAAAAGCTTAAATGTAAAATAAATTTTTATAAAACAAAAAATCATTGAAATTAATTAAGTTATTTAACACAAAATAAACAATCCACACAAAAGAGCCAATTTACTGAAAGGAAAATGCACACTTTTAAATATAATGAACTGATGCACAATTTCAGCGCTGTCGTTAATTTACTTTTTGACAAAAATTAATTTTGGCCTCGCCGTTAGTTTAATTTCAGCACTGCCGTTAATTTACTTCTTAACAAAAGTTGAAAATCGTTGAAAATGCTTTTCAATCATACTTGAGAAAGAAACTGAAATTTCTTTCCTTTTCCCTTACCTAATCAAATGATACTTTTGTGCATATATTTTCAAAACGAATTATATTTAAAAAGTTGTAAATTAAAAGTGAAAATAACTTAGCAATTTCTATTTAAATATAAAGCACTGATTGATTACCATTTTACTGTGCATTTTTAATTTTTGCCATTATAAAAAGACAAACTGAAAGTTCAAATCAAAACATAGCTATGCATATTTTTGACACATCTCTTTTTTTATTATTATTTTTTTGATTTGAATAATTCTACAATGAAAAAATTGGATAATATTAAGCTTATGCTTAGGCAGTTTTACAGCATGAGATCATCTTGATAAGTTTCAAAGAAGAAATTTTTCCATTATTATGTTGGAGAATTTGTTCGAATTCGGCCAGCTATTTCCAAATTATCCATTATATGTTCAACATTGAGGACATCCATTTTTTATGTATCTGTAGTATTGAAGAAGTAATGAATTACAGTAGTAATTTACAGAATAGTTTACAATGTTTTTAATCAGCAGTCCACAATGTTTTGGATATACATATCCATTAATTAGTGATCTGTAGCATATCTATTAATTAATGAATGTATAGTACTGAGCATAGATATTTTCGTTAATCAACAATTCTTTGATTACGTTAATTAGTTCAGCTAATGCTAGTTATTATGTCGACAGTTTAAGTTGAGGTAGTGCTGAACTTTTTGGCAATTTTCAGTTATTTCTCCTATAATTACTTTCTACTATTTATTTATTTTTTGACAATACAATAATACGTTTAATAATTGCTGTGAAATTATTATTCTTATGAACTGTAACTGAATCTTAGTTAAATTCTTAATTTCAACTTATTAATTAACAAATAAAATTTGAAATTATTTGTACAAAACCATACTCATCTGACAAATAATGATCGTCGAACGTTTTCTTTGTAAAAGTCGATTGCGTGCTTTCACATAGTGAATACATCGTACAATTAGATAGATTGTATAAAATGCAAATATTGATATCAGTATCATAGCAATTATTGATAATGTTAAACGTTCAGCAGCTGATAATTTATTCTAAAAAAAAAAAAAAAAAACGAAAATTTACTAATATTGTCAAAGAAGTAATAATTTGAAATTTGAAAGAAAAAAATTTTGGAATTAGAAATTCAAATGATGTTTAATAGCAAAAAGCTCAAAATCCATTATTATTTCAACTTCATTCCTGTTTTCTTCCAGAGGATTTTTGTTAAAATTGAAAAAATTTTTATGGAATTTCATCTTATTAATTTAGAATTTTAATTGTTTCTTTTTTAATCAAATTTTTAAAGATTTTTTTCTAGCAGCCAATTGATCTAATTTACTTTTACACCGTCAATGTTATCTGATGACCGAACGATTGCTGTAACACCAAATGTTTGCATGCAAATGACAACCATTGCACGAGCTACCAATGTTGGATACATTAATCTTGCCTGAAATTTAATCTAATTAGTGAAATTATAATTAAGTTTTCCCTTGTAAATGTATGAGAAAATGCATGTTAAATTATGTAAATGAAAAATTAGAAAAGATGAAAGATTTGGATAAGTTGACAAAATGATGAAACAAATAAATAAATCAATAAACAACCTTATATTTGTTAATTCCAAATAATAAAAGTGTAGATGTCACGCCATATCCAACACTTAGCATTATCACCATAAATTGTAACAAATACTGAATAATTAAGACTTTGAATTCATTTTATTTTAACTCTAAATTCTATTATAGTATAATGATAAATAATTATTTTTCAAGTTTTAAAAAAAATAAAAACTGAAAAATATCATTTAAGATCATCGGATACAATATAAATTTCTTTTTTTGACCTTCCAACTTATGATACAAAAAGAAATAACCTGTTCATTAGGATCTGAGAAGGCAATGTAAGCAAGAGAATATAATAATAGAAACACTGATAAGATGATTTCGAAACTGGCTAATATCATCAGACCATGAATTAAACGGCAGCACCAACAAATCCATTTCGATTGATCCGGATCAAAATCTGTCATTGCTGAAAAAATTGTGAAATGATTATAATTTGCTGATTTGCAGTACCATAAAAGCACGATTTATTAAAGAAAGTTTTTTGAAATTTAGAGCAGATAAGTAATTTTTCTTCAAATTTATAAAATTTTTTGTTACAACTTCAAAAAAACGATAAGAATCGCGACCATGAATTAATTCAGATTAATTCGAACAAAATTTGAAATTATCATTAATTTAATACTAAGTCAACAGCTTTATTTTTAGAATTCAACTATGGATTTTGATTTTTAAAATCTTAACCATTTTAGACTAGCATAATGTTCGCATGCAAATTAAAGTTGATAAAAATGTGAAATTGAAAGCAACAAATCATCATTTCTTAAGATATTTATACATTTCAAAAATAAAAGCGAGGAAAAGACCTTAGAAGTTTTAAATAAGTAATAAGCGACTTAAATGAATAATGATAGAAATAACAGCTGGGTGTCGATCTTTAATTTAAAGTAAAAAAAAAGTTTACAGCTTAAAAAAAATGATAGTTCAGTTTACTAAGTAGTTAAAGCATTGTTTTAAAGCGTTGCCTATGAGCTTACCAATATCAAACAGAAGATAAGAATAGGCTACTTTTCTTTAAAAAGTTTCAAATTAAAAATTTTCAAAAAGCAACTCGAAAATAAACATTTGTAAGGATGTAAAGCAGAAAAGAGAAAATAAATGAACATAAATAAAGAAAAGAGTAAAGTAATATGTAGACACTGAAAGAAAAGGGGAACTTTGAAAATCAAGAGATTTTTAAACTATTCATTACATTTCACGTCCTGTTTGATTAGAATATAGCAAAATAGACTGATGGATCCCATACGTATTTTCTTCAACAACTGCTAACATAATTTTGTCGCTCTTTTTCTTCGCTTCAAAGTATATTCAAAACTTTATCACCTTGAGTTAATTTTTTCACAAATAATTTTGTTGAGGTAACTTTAAATGACTAATTTCTGATTTCAATGCAGCAAGTATGCAATGAAAGCGGCATCTTCAAAAATGTTCGCTAGTAAAAAAAAAAAAAGAAGCAAAAAAAACTTTACGATTTCAGAAATTCACAAATCAATTGAAAAATTGGTTTTCTCTCTTTTGTGTTTTCCTTTTCCTCTCCAATCAATCACTACAAAACTTATTGATTAATCATTCAAATAAATCACCATCGAAGCTAATTACGTTCGAATAAAAAAAAATCAAGAACTGAACTTTGAATCACATTATGAAATTGTTTTTTTTTCAGAAAAATTATCAGGAATTGATAAAAATTTTTTTTCAGCATTTTTAAAACAAGTAACCGAAAAAATTTGTTCCAATTTTATTAAGAAACAAAGCAAAACTTTTTTCATATTTCTTTCACTTAAGTTTTCCACCTTCCTCTTCGTTTGTTTTCAATTGATGAATTCTTTTTTTCTTTTTTTTTGAAATTAAATGCTAACATTATTATTAATTACTGATCCGTAATTCGTAAAATGATGGATAAAAAAAAATAATGAAAGAAAAAGGGAACATAAAAAATTACGAAAAAGAGAAGTTCTTCTTTGTGATAGCATTGATTTCGTTCAATCATTTCAAAAAATAAAACTTTTTGTTTTTTGTTCTAATAAAAGGTTTAATAGAATGGCATGTAATATTTTTCAAAATTTGCACACCAAAATTAATTGCATTTCTTAATTGATTTATTCGACTTTTTCTTTACTTTTTCATTTCATTTTTTTATTTTGAAATATTTTCAGCGATGATTAATTCTATCGCAAGAAACAAACATCTTTCATAATTATTCTTTTTCTCACAAAATGACAGTGTTTTTTTGTAAATCTTTACTTAAAGTAAAACAACTTGTTTGAATTTCACACTAATCGATTAAAATTGCTTATTTTTAATAATTAGTCAAATTAAGGTCATTGTTGAACTGATTGACACAATGAAAAAATGGATTAAATAAAATTTAAAGCACTCTAAAACATGCAATAATAATTATTACAAGGAATACAAAGTGGTAAAGAGATGAATCTAGCAATTAATAAAAATTAAGTCTTTAAATCAAACTTTGTTTTTTAAGTTTTTTTAAAGTATTTTTCTAATTTTTATATTAAAGCTTTTAAATCAAGCTCAATTAAGTTTTACAATTATTATTTTCAAATTGATTGCTTATAGGTTTTTCTAATTTCAATGACACATTGAGGTGATAGAAGAATTGTGAAAGTAAAAAAAGAATTCTGAAATTTGCAATAAAAATGAAATTTTTAAAAAAAATGTGAAAATGATCATAATAATTATCAACAGCAATCTAGTTAAAAATTAGATTAATAATTTAGCAACCTAATTAGAAATTAGTTTAACTACGACTGTTAACTTATTGATGATGATGTGAAAGTTAAGTGTCTTTCAATCAAAGCATTGATCCATCAAAATGGGTCTGCATCGAGGGACTAAACTTCACTAAAGAAATGGTCTTAGAAATGACTGAATGAATACTTGAACATAGAAAATTGATAAAACAATCTGTCATAAATTCATCTGTTTATCACCTATCAACTCAGCTTCTCGTTTAATAGAAAATTAATAAAAACAATTTGTTGTAAATTCATTCATCAGTTTGTTGTAAATTCATTCATGTTGTAAATTCATTCATTTCGTTTATCATCTATCAACTCAGCTTCTCGTTTCATAACTCATCCTCGTACTTATTACCATTGTACAAACATATTTTCCGTTAATGCTTTCTGAAAAATGCTTTGTAATCAAATTTAACGCCACCTTTAAACTTCTCTAATTTCACAATATTTAAACTTCCAACAAAAATTCATTTATTGAAGTGATTAAAACTATGCATATTTCATATTTCAAAAATATTTCAGTCATCATTAGATTTCCCATGCATTGCATATATGACAATGAAATTCCAATAGAAAATGGATGAAATGTAATAATTTTTGCAAATTTTAATCACGAACATTTTTATTATCTCATGCTAAGGAATTATATTATAAAAATCATCTATGATATAATTATTTGAAATATGAAATATGCATAGTTTTAAAATTGTTATATGCTTATTTCACATCTTTTTTTTTACTTACCTATTTTTGATTAAAATTTTTCAAAGACAGATAATGTATGATAAAACTTTCTCTAATATTAAAAGACTAGGCCTGATCTTTCGTCATCAAAATGTATGGGAAGCGAAGGATGATTTATGCAAATGAAATAACGTTAACATTTGTACTATCAAATTAGTTTTTTAGATCTTGGTGAAAAAACACATCAGAGAAAAGATTGGATGATTTGATCTGTGAGCATGAATATGTTACCAGAGAAAAGATTGAATGATTTGATCTGTGAGCATGAATAAAAGATCTCACTTACTGTTATGTTTTCTGTTATTGGATTTTATCATATTAAGATGTGATATGATACGAATATCAAGGGCTAATGATGAACTGTCAAGTAAATTTCCTACTCTGAGCAGGAGTTAATGAAGGGTACAGTGAAATCTGAAGCTTAAATCAAATTTTTAACCAATTTAGAGCGGATTCTACAGTATTTATCAAAGTATTTATTTGCAGGTGAATTTCAATTTTATTATCTAAGTTATATTGAATAAAAATTAGTAAAGAATATTAAAATAGGGAAGTGAAAAAAGAAGGGAAATAAAGGATATGAATTATTAATTACTTCTTTTTTTTTGATGTTACCAGAGAAAAGATTGGATGATTTGATCTGTGAGCATGAATAAAAGATCTCACTTACTGTTATGTTTTCTGTTATTGGATTTTATCATATTAAGATGTATCAGGGGCTAATGATGAACTGTCAAGTAAATCCCTACTCTGAGCAGGAGTTAGTGAAGAGTACAGTGAAATCTTAATTAAGAGAAATACGTTTCTGTTTGTTTGCAACTAATTTAAATCAGATTACAATGAGCGATTTTCAAATTAATCTATTATGTAGGATATAGCAGATGGGTATAACGTTTTCAGTTCCTTTGTAAAATTATATTTACGATATGCATTGTTATGTTTACAAACATTTTTCACAGATCAGATAGTTTCTTCGTCTTAACTTTCAAATATCTCTGTTAAACGATAACAATACAAATTTAAAGGACGAAAGATTTAGAAAGAAAATTGAAAAAAAGAAAAATATTTTAGCGAATAATCTCGTGAGCATTTTATGCAAATTATGTAAATAAAGCTAAGAAAAAAGCTAAGAAATTTTCCATTCTTTTTTTTCCAGAAAGTTTGAGCAAGAGTTCAACCTATGAAATAACTTTTTCCTTCACTTACGGTTTCGCTCTACTTAAAAGTTAAAATAATATTAATTGAAAAATTCTATTTGATATTCATTTTGTAATGCAGCAATCAATAATCTGTTTGGTAGCAGTTTTGCTAATTGAGATTTTATATGATCAACATCTGTACCTTCCGAGAACACTTCATCAAACCCCGTGAGACCAATTTCAAGTGAACGAAAAGTATTTTGTAGTGATTCATTAAAAAATTTATTATTCTTATTTTTTTGTAAGAATTCTGTAAGTTTTTCAATATAGTACTCATAATTTCTGCCTTTCCTTGAATCTTAATAACATGGATCTGAAGGAATTTTTGCAAACCGGTTTTTATAAAGCCAAAAGCAAGCAATTACGCGTATGAAGAAAGAGTAATGGATCTGCGGAAACTTAATGTTGGTGTATCTGTTGATTTAGTAACTGAATCTACTGGTCTTCCTAAAGCTGAAATTGTACAGCTCCAGGAAGAAATAGCTTAACAACCAGGCGCCTTTGTCCTCATTAGTTGATCATTTATTGTTATTTCGCATGTTTTGTTTGCAATCTCCACATATTCGCTAATTTTTGTTTGTAAATTGATTAGATCAATCCTAAAAGGAGCCACTGTTTCCGACCAGATAATCCCTTTATCATCATGAAAAGCTTCTATTTTCGCGCCAACAAGCCATGAAACTCCAATGCCATACGAACTCATACAATGAAAATTTAAAATTTTAATTGAAAATTAAAAATAGAAAGATCTAGTTATGAAACGGATTTTCTTTTTTTTTGCAAAACATCAATGCAATTAATTAAATTAAGGCATGAATTTTTTATTCACTTTTTTAAAATTATATTTTCAATCAGTCAATGTCTTCTGTGTCAACGAACAAATACTTGTGTATTTTTTTCAGTGAAAAAAGTAGATATTTGTTTGCATAATTTATCTAGCAAACAAAATAGCTGCAAAATATTAATGTTTTATTTGTAACGGAATCCCGTTATTATATTTATTTATTAAATAGATATGCAAAATGATTATAGTTGTAGCAATCGATTGGAAAGATGAAATACTCTTAAGTATGTCGCCTAAATTTATCATTTTTACCGCAAATTCCAAAAGGATATTTCCATTTCCGCCAGAGTTTTTTTCCTTAGCCTTTTTTACAAAACTATTTCATGTCATACATAACAATCCTAGTGACATATTCATGGTCTATGTCATCATTGTGTGGACAGCAAAGCAATAATAATGATGTTGACCGATACAAATATTGGCCTGCTCGGATTCAATCATGGATATTGATTTGACAAATCGAAATTATTCATTTTTTTTGGTTTTAACAATTTTACAAAATTATGTGATTGTTAAAGAAGTTAAATGAATAAAATTAGCAAAATTACTATTTTTTTTTTTTTTTGTAAAAATGACAAAAATTCAGCCATATGAAAAAAAAGTAAATCTTTTAACTGAAGAAATATGAATGTTAGATTCGAGTGATTATTGACAAGATTAAATTTAAAAAATGATCAATGGAAAGTAACAGATAAGTTAAAATAATTTTTAATTGATTTAACGTTAAATTCAGTAAAAATGAACAATATAAAATAACAATTCTAAATTAGAGAAAATAAGGAAATCCGTCGGAATATTGAAAGAAAAGTAGTAAATTCCATTGTGCTTTATTATGCTCAGATTTCAATTAATTTTATATTACTCATTCAGTTAAACTGTATGCTTCTAACATTTCAATTACAACGAAGATTTAAGTTCATATGCAACCCATCAGCTATTTTCATTTTTTGCTTTGCAGGAAATAGCAATTGTATCGATGGTTGCAATCAATGGTATCATTCACTGATCCAACTACAAATCGTCTTTTCAAATTTATTTCATATTTATTTCAATTATGAATATATATATATATTTTGGAATAAACATTAACCACTTGAACATACATTCAAAAATTTCATTTCATCAACGAAATAACAATGAAATTGAAAGTAGATAACTAAAGTTGATTTTAGATGTTGATTTTAGAAGTTACATGTCAACGTTAGTTTCACTTGGTTTGAAATTTATTTATACATATTGATAAGAAGTCAAATTTTGTATTTGTATGGAATAAATAGTTGAAAAAACGATGTTATATATGAACATGTTATGGTCGTAGACTTGCCGTTTAACTTTATTCCTGTTTTTGTGAAGTCATAGTAAGTAAAATTCCGCTAATGGTTAATCAAAAAAAAAACCAATTTATGAAAAAAACGTGAATATTTCTGTAGTGAGGTGGAAAATTTCACTGTATTAAGAGGAATATCCAAGTTTTAATTGATTTATTTGAGATAGTACTGCAAGTTGCCGATGGAATCTTAGAAATTATAAAATTCGTTGCAATCAACTTCTCCTTTTTTGTATAGGCGGAAACGTTTAAAGGAAAAAATTGCAGTTCAGGAAAATAACACTACACAATTAAATCAAATTCACTTCATTGGTTTGCTATTTGTAAAAAAATGAGAATATTATATTTCATAAAAAACATCGTAGTATATTGTATCGGTTTAATTGTGAACTTTTTTTGCACTGTGATCAATTCACATTTAACTAACCTTTTTGTCGCAAGTTACATAAGCATTCAACCGGTCAAAATTTCTGAATTTTCTTTCAATTTCTACAATTAACATGCATTGAAATAGCAAAAGTTTCCGGTAAAATGAACAAAAGCCAAAAATCTGAAAAAAAATTAAATTTCTAGAAAATGTCATTGCACAATGGAATCAGATGCACTTCATTAATTTGCTAATTGTTCACCAAATTATGGCCTAGTAAAATGAAACTAGACATTGTCTCTGCGTTTTAATATTTGATTTTAGAAATTTAAACATTAGTTTTTGAAATTTCTGAAGTTTCGAGCAATTATTGTAAATCCAGTAGAGTTGAAATTATTTTTGCAAACACTTCTCGTGATCATTTACTGGTCATATCATTATCAACAAGTATTATCAAATCCTTTATAATTGATTGTGATTGTTGTCTGCATCAAGAAAGGGATCAAGTTGAAGAGCTGAGCTTAATATTTAAATGTATGAGAAATCTAACAGAAATATGTGATTCATATTCAACTCAGATAATTCATATTTCACCGCATATCTTTTTAAGGCTTATAAAATTATTCGGTACAGCTCAATGGATATATATCATTATCATATTCATATCAGCTCTATCTGCTTTAGAATGCTTTTCAATGCATTTTTATCACCAGTCCAAAGCATACCATTTTTATTACGCTTAAATGAATTTTTTAAAATTTTTCGACATCATTCACTTTCAAATTACTAAATTAAAAATTACTAATAATTTCTGGAGGATAAACTTTTCGTGTAATTCCTGAATAAAACAGAAAACGTCCAGTAATTCTGTGTGGTTTTTGAATTTAAAAGACAAGATGTGAATTATACGGAAGACTATAATTCAGTTTCAGAATCAAGAAAATTGCAATGTAAACGTGTTTTCATAATTTCTCAATGTTTCTTCTTGCTAATATTCTGGAAAAACCGGGAATTCGTGCTTTTATTTTTTGACGACGATGTCTACTGCACTTCTCGAACTTAATAAGCTTCGTTTCTAAGATTTAATTTCAACGCATGCCAAAAAAGCTGTATTTTATTTCGTTTATTAGCGTCAGAGATTTATTCGGGTTCTTCTGGCGTTTTTTTGGGTAGAGTTGATTATCGTTTTCTTAATAGCATTTATAATGGTTCAGATATAAGAAGTTATCTCTCGTTCAGCTAGAAATATTCTGCGAAAAATGTTCAAATATGAAGAAAAATAACGTTTTGAGTGATCGGAATGGCGTAGATCAGTAAAGGATACCAAGTAATGTCTGATAGGGTTAAAGGCAGAATTCTCCCGGTTTCTGTGATTCAGTCATAAATAAAGCAATCTCTCTGCATTAGCGTGTATAATCGATCCTTATCACTTTAATTTTTTTAACTTACAAAATCTCAATATTCTGTCTGATAATTTTAATTTCGATAGTCCGACAACTATTGTCCTATCATGAAAGGAAACCACAGTAAACAATTTTGGCAAATGTATTTTTTTATTGTCTCATAAAGTTTATATGAAAAATTCTGAAGTTTGAAGAAAATGACTTTTTCTTTGTATGCGTAATTTATTTAATATATTCAGAAATAACAACCAAACAAAAGTGTTCTGTGCAGATAATTCTGCCATAACTTGCGATGAAATTATAATCAGGATTTTGACGTAAAAAGGAAAACATGCTAGGACTATGAATTTGAGGAAAGTTCAAATCATTTTTAAGACCTCAAAATTTTATTCTTTTTTGTCAAACTATAAAAAATGTGAAAAATTTATTTTTATATGTGAAATGTATATTTTAGATTGGATGTTGCAGTTATTACTATTGATTAATCCAAGTACAAATGCTTAGCAAAGAACTTCATAAACTCAAAGCAAATGAAAACTTTATCATGATACATTGATATTATCATACCAGTGAACAGTATTTAGTAGACATACTGATGGCACTAATGATATTTACTGCTAAAATTCTTCTTCCAGAGAAGGAAACAAAATTATAAAATAACAAAGCAAGCAATCACACGATCTTTTGAAATAAAACAAAATTGAAATACAAAGTGAGCAGCTATAAACAGCTCATTTTAAATTCTTGAAATTTTTCAACAAAGTTATTATATTTTCAGGAACTCAATTGTCAGCGTTGCAAAAAAAAGTCCTCGAAATTAAAAAAATTTTAATTAAACGAATAAAATAAATACATCAGAGAAAAATTAAACTAAATAACAAAATTGAAATAATTTAAAAGAATTTTTTTGAATGACTCATGTGAGGTAAAAATCAGCTTGTTGTTGGGTGATAAAAAGGACAAAAAAGATTGAAGAATCTAAAGTTTATGATGTTCACTTGTCAAGTATTGTTCATCTTTTCGCATTGCTTTTACTTAATTGCCATCATTTTCTTTACTGAAATGACGGCTGTTTCAATTATCAATTTTTTTTCAAATAATTTTATCAAACGTTATCAGCTTGTTCACATGAAAAAAATTATTATAACGCTGTTTTTTTTTGCCGCTATAAACCGAAAATCGATATAAAATTCAGTTTTTTTTTCTTTCAAAGCTATTTAAAAGTGTTCGAATTTTAACGCATGTATCAATTCAAGGTCCACTGACTCGCCATTTCCGAAAGTTTATTTTTTCATTGTTTAATATTAGTTGCTCTATGTGAAAGCAGCTAATTAATTTTTATCGAACTTTTCTTATTGGCCTTATCTTAATCTGTCTTTCTTTCAGACATAACTTACTTCAACAATGCGCTTCGCTTTTGTTAGCATGCTAGTTTGTCTTAGCTTCATTTTCGGTGAAGAAAGTACCATTCCCGAAAAAACTATTTTCCACGAAGAAAATACTGCCGAAGATGCAACCATGGCTAACTGCAAAACCACTGAAGAACCCATCCCTCACGAGACGTCAACCACGACAACCACAACCACTGAGGAAGGAAATAATCCCGAGGATTCAACCACGACTGACCACACAACCACTGAGGAAGGACCCGTCCAGGGCAAAAATATTATCCGCGGAGAAAATAATCCCGAGGATTCAACCACGACTGACTACACAACCACTGAGGAAAGACATAATCCCGAGGATTCAACCACGACTGACCACACAACCACTGAGGAAGGACCCGTCCAGGGCAAAAATATTATCCGCGGAGAAAATAATCCCGAGGATTCAACCACGACTGACTACACAACCACTGAGGAAAGACATAATCCCGAGGATTCAACCACGACTGACCACACAACCACTGAGGAAGGACCCGTCCAGGGCAAAAATATTATCCGCGGAGAAAATAATCCCGAGGATTCAACCACGACTGACTACACAACCACTGAGGAAAGACATAATCCCGAGGATTCAACCACGACTGACTACACAACCACTGAGGAAGGACATAATCCCGAGGATTCAACCATGACTGACCACACAACCACTGAGGAAGGACCCGTCCAGGGCAAAAATGTTATCCGCGAAGAAAATACTCCGGAGGATTCAACCATGACTCACTACAACAGCATTCCTAGCAGTTTCGACAAATACATTTTACGGTAGGAAAATAATTTCATTTATTATTTTATAGTATGCGTGATAGCGAAATGAAACATTTTGGGATGTTTCCTTCTGAACAGAAGATATCAATTACTTTGTTCAAATTCTAAAATTTCTAAGAATGTGTCGGTAATGCAGTATGCGATATGAAATTTATTGCAAAATACTTACTTAGAAGTACCGACGGTTTGTGTTCGAAATAAAAATAGGCAGTAGTTGGAGAAATTAGAATGAATGTGAGTGAATGAAAATATATGCAAAGAAGTATTGTCAAAATAGCTCGAATTCTTCCAATAGTTTTGTATATTTTTATTCATCAAAAATATTGCAAAAGAAAGCTTTCGGAATGCAAATTATCAGAGACACTAAAATGTGAAGTTTGCTTATTCTATGACAAAAACTTTATTTTTAGTTAAATAATACTTGAACTATTCAAATTAATGTGCAATCAATCTGCAGTAATTATCCCGCATTTATTACAGCATTTAACAATTCAGACATGGAGTAGAAATTTCACTTATGCTTTCTGCATTTTAATACAATGCTATAATACCATAAATTTTTAAGAATGTTTCGAGGAAAAGTTGGAAATTAAATCGGACAATCTCGATGAAAAAATGCAGTATTTTTATTGGAAAATATTCGTTCCATGTGATAGTAGTATAAACCAGTAGAAAATTGAAAATTAATCAAATTATCCAACAAGTCTTTGAACTCCATTTATTTTAATGTAATACTGTTTATGAAACAAATAAAAATTTTTTTTCAAAGCGATATTGTTGAACAAAATGAGCTACAAACAACGGCTTACATGAAGCCACACATAGATGCTTACTTTTTCACCCGAAAAATTTTTGATAAAGTCTTATCACTTTTTTTTGTCGCTTTAAAATCACATTTTCAACAAAATTACATCACTCCCGATGAAACATCACTCTCATTTCAAAAGATTGCCATTTGGTCCTAAAAAAGCAAAATATGAAGAGATTGATTTGAATAGGTTTAAAGATTTGTTGTAGCAAAGAATGATTAAATTTACACAAAAGAAGCCTATCAAAATTATCATTATGCATTTGACTTCAATATCAAAAGTGAAGTAGATTAAAAGCATGCAGTAAACACAGGGAAAAATCAAGAAATACTGGTAATGCTGCAAAAACATTGATAAATTTAAATCGTTCCAAAATTCGCAATTCCAAAAAAAATTCAGAAGTGCATGGAAATGCATCAATTTAAATTTATCAGTTTTCAGAATTCCAAAATATTTTGAAAGAAATTTAAGCATTTAAAAAAATTCCGAGAGTTCCAAAAAGATTAAAAAGTCCAAAAATTTCAAGGATATTTTCTGTTAAAAAACATATATTAACAAAATAAATTCAATGTGAGTACAAACAGGAAATGGTAAGAATATCGCTGGCGTCAATAATCAGTGACAATCTTCCCTTTATCGAGATTTGGCCTGGTCATTTGCTGCATTATACTGAATAACATTGTGAATTAAATTGATGAAAGAAAGTTGTTTCACAAGAATGTTATATCATACTATTACCAGCGAATGCTCAGGTTTAATGATTCATATATATATACCAAAATATCGAGTTCTACATCCGAATATTTTCTTTCGATCACAGAAGTGAAATCAATTCAAAAATGGCGATCGCTGAATCAATCTGATCATTCAACATGGTGGTGGTCATTATAGGTCGAAAAAGTTAGGCCATCTTCATGGAAAAGTCATCTAACATTAACAATCAAGCCATTTTATCACATTTAACGTTTAGTGATTCATATATTGTAAAATGAGCTTGGAAAATGAATGGCAAGGAATTAGTGAAAAAAATGATAAGGAACAGATAAGGAATGTTTTGAGCTATAAGATAACTTCAAGTAAGAATATGAAATCTTCCTTTAATGGTTTAGGTATAAATTGTGATATTTTCTTGTCAGTGTTTTATTCATATTCTTTTTGATTGTAGTTGAAGACTTCTAAAATGCTTTCCAATAATACTGGAAGGAATAAGCAATTGACTGCAAACTTTACGCTAAACGAGATATCAGTCTATACTAAAACCGACATAAGAGTACCAGTGCTTAAATGCAAAAATATCCTCTTATGCATGTACCGAATGGCCTTTTTTAGATTTTCTCTATCTGTAGAATCAGATCATGTCACAACTTCGGCAACTTCTTCAAAGTTTTTTGAAGCACTCGATAAGCAAAAGATTAAATAGGATGGATCTTAAGCAGATATGTCCAAATCAATGGAGAACTATAAACAATATGCAATACTCTTATGTTTGGTTAGTAAAGCCTTTGATTGTTGTTTGTTTTTTTTGAAACATTTAAGGCTATGTGCAATTTCTAACATTGGCTTCATCTTGAATAATCTTGGCAAATGCAATGAAAAATACTAGATCTGATCCAGTTTTATATTAAAACTTAAATTTTATTACAGCATCTTAACTATATGACACATTTTTTCTAATATTATACACTTTAAAGTAAAGGATAACTTAATTGAAGCGAAAAAAATTCAACTTGCCTTTCATATCTTAAAATAAAGCAGCTTATAAATGTGGAAGCGAAAAATTGTCATAATTTGGAATAATTTTTTTGGATCATATCACTTAATTACTAATCAGTCCTTGAAAATACCTTCGTTATTATCTGTATGTTAATTTAACTATTTGTGCTGATATTCGAAGAACTACTCCTTATCCTTATTGCTGACATTCAAAATCAGTTATACTCCTTTTCGTTCACAAATTAAAAGCTTTAGAAATGTCAATGAAAGTTATTTGAAATCCTTTGTTTTATTCCCTAACTTCTGTTGCAGTTATATGAGAAAAAATACTATATCTCTAGTATTCCTATCGACTCTGAAACAACATTCGTTTTTAAGTGGCAGCAGAAGTTCTGTGGTAGTAAAAAAATCTGTTCAAAAATATTCTTTCAAGATCTTTCGAGTAATGAAGAGCACAATTATACCTCGATGACCTGAATACTTTAACTTTTGTTCTTCTTTGCACCAGGTGATAATAAATGTACCACGAAAATCTGATGGTAATTCGCATTGGCAGCAATAATGCATAATAGCCTGTGTAATTTAATATGCAGTGCTTAATCTTCATGCTTCCAAACTTCAAGTAGAATTTCAAATTTTCAGCTGCTACATGGTTTCAAAAGTCTCTTCCAGAGTAATATATTTGTTCATGTTTGAATGTTCAATCGGTGAGTCGCAAACTACATAATTGACATTGAAGAAAGTTTGAAAATTTTTAGGTCACTGATTCTGTATGTGAGAAAAAATTAGATACGTAAAATGCTTTTGACTGTTCGGATTAAGGAGGAACTTTTGAATCTGATGAGTTGAGACCCCTTGTATTTCAGAATATGTGGAAGTAAATGACCATGCCAGATTTCAATAAATGAAAGATATCTGCCACTGTATTGATATGGGAGACATGCCTTCCCTATATAGCACTGTTGTTCCCTCCAAAAAACACGTAGAATCAGTCTCGAGGAGGAAAGAAAAGCAGAAAGGACTGTTTCTCTCAATACTGTTCAAGAAATTTTCCGCCAAAACTTCTACAACTTGGCTGCTGAACTTGTCTATCCATTTGCGGTAAGTGTGGATAGAGAAACCTTTTCAAATTACCGTTCACGAAGCCAAGTTATGATGATGTTGATGTTATCCGATCTGTTACACCTTAATCATAAGTCAACTTCTATCACCGCACTTTCGATTTAGGAGGTTATTTGGTCAACGGAAAAATTTGCGTCAGTTAACTGAATCGAAGAGCTGCTTTGTAGAATAATGAACAAATTTCCAAAGTTTTGTAATAAAAGATATATTCTTGATAATATACGAACGATCATAAATTGTAACAGAAGAAGCAAAACAAAACGAATTACACGAATTCTGTCTTCCAGAAGCTTGAAAGGTATGGAATAACGAAATGACAAATAAACAAATTTAACCGTTAAATTTTATCAAAAAATAATTGACCCCTTTGTTACTGACATCATTAATCGACAGAATTACTGCTTAGTCATCCATTATTATTATTATTATTCAACTCTTTTCGAAAACAAAAATTCCCGGAATACAGTAACTAAATATATTCATGACTCTTCCATTTTACCCTAATTGTATTTTTATTTGAGCATATTTTGAGACAAATTATGATCAGTTACAATATTATCACTTTATCTGGTGCGATCATTGCATCAGATGCATATAATATCGAAAAATTTATGAAATATTTGGCACATTAGCATAAATTTGAAATGAGCAATCTACAATATCATCATAATGTGATATGATGATGTCAATCATTTTATTCATGAGTTCCCTTTCTTCTCATTTCTTTTGTCAAGACTTTAAAAATCCTTCAAAATATTTTAACCACTTGTCGATCAGAACATCAATCACTTTTTCTCTTTTCGTTTTCTTTGAAATATGTCAATCATTACCGAAAGACAATTGTCATCAACTATTACAGTACATGCCGTTCACTGCTATAACCAGCATCCGATTGACTGCTACCACTGATTGGGCGACGTTGTTCTTTCCTTGAACAAAAAAAAATTATTTAAGTATTATTTATTTAGTGAATTATTTTTAAAACTATCATTTTGATTTTTTTGGTGAATGGAATTAGATCAAAAACTAGTCGATGCTTATTAATAATTAGATCTTTTGTTATTTTGATATTATTTGTAATTAATTTGAATACTTCAATCCTTCCAACATTCTATATTGCAAATTAGATGGAACAATTATCACTTGTATAAGAAATACCAAATTAGAATAAACATAATTTTTACTTGAACAAAAAATTGAATTAGAAGTTAAAATTATCACTTAAATGTTCATTGTTCTTGAAATTTTAAACTTTGTAGTTTTAGCTGAAAGGCCAAAGAGATGGTTTTTTTTCTCATAATAAGTAATAATTAAAACAAATGTGTAAATCTATTTTAGACTTTATAAAAGTTCTATATCAGTCTGAATATTTTAGATTATGAGATTTTCATTTTCATTTAATATTGCCCTCAAAAATTAACTTCAAATTCCCTTTTATCATAAAAAGAGTTATCTAGAAGTAAAGTATTATTATAAAAGCAATCAAAGACATTTCGTCGAATATAAACTAGTTGAAATGATATTCCTTGGGGTATTTTCCCCTCACAAATCCATCAAAAAATAAGCCTTTTGATATAAGTTAATTTTCTTGAAATAACATTAATAACACTGCGGAAAAAGTTGCCGAAAATATCAACAGTCCGCCAATTTATGCCTGTGTAATAATTGTAAATACCCTGGATACACAATAGTAAATAAATTGACCTAATATCAATTACGGATAAGGAAACATCAGTTACGGAAATATAAATTTAAATATAATATGTTTATTAGTAGGAAAACAAATGTGCAACATCAATTTTTTGGTACACGGAAAGAAGGCATTATAAGTGATAAAGATAGAAGTCTCGTTTTATCAAAATTTTATAAAAAATATATTTTATTTCAATAAGATGCAAGATTTAAAAGAAATTAAGTGTATCAGTAAGGAAAAAATCTCTGCTTTTATCCGAATTTGGGGATTTTTAACTTCAATTAGGTTTATTTGTTCAGAATTAATTCAAATTAAGAATTTAAAAATTCATAAGGACAAATTTTACGCTTCAAAATTAAACGAAGCATAGCAACAAGTCTCGTTCATTCAGGATGATGAAGTTGCAGATAGATGTAAAGGAAATTAACGATGCACAGAGATCTTTAGCTGTTATTTATTGGAAGTCCGCTGACTATAAAGTTTCAGTAAGAAGGATATCTCTTTACAGAAAAACAAATACGCAACATATATTTGAAATTGTATGGACTATTTTCATTAAAATGAGCAGAAGTTAAAATTCGAAGTAAGCAAAAAATTAAAAATGAAAAACTTACGCAATAGTAGAAGCTGCTTTACGAATGGATTTAATAAAATGATTTTTGATTTCCGCTTGACAGCAACAGAATTGATAGACGGATTCATGTAAACGTGATGGACCGGTGTATATAAGAGTAAAAATATATTGTAATTCCGATGATTGAATGTTGCTTTCGTTGACTTCTACTTCAATAACAGACAAAATTCGATAAACTTTAGCCTGTAGTTAGACTGATTAATTAAAATAGGGGGTAAAATAAAGAGAGCGGATGAAATATGATATATGAGGATAATAAAGGATTAATTAAAGAAGATATAATTAATATAACATAAGAAAAGTGATACTTTTTTAAAAAATTAAATAAATAATTAATATTTGTCACAAATACTTGCATATTTGCGCTGTTTTGCGCATAATATTTATAACACGTATAGTAACGTCATGATTACGTAGTACGCCATTTTTATCCTTAGCTATTAAATAGAAATGAAACCTTATTTTTGGAAAGTTTTGGGCAGAAAATCAAAATTAAGCTGGTGAAAACAAATGCTACGCAAGCAATGGGACGTGAACGATTTTCCGGGCAATTTAACCAATTAATATGCGCAAACATTAGTAACTGACTGAAATTCATGCGTGATGTCTGAAAAAAACGACACTGAGTAAAATCCTGCAGTAAAAAATGGAGCTAGGGTTGGCTTTAAGGTTGAATTGCTTACCTAATATTAGGCATTAACTTAGACTCTAAAAATTTCAATATTATATAGCTAAAATTAAAATATTTGAGAACTTAGATTACGTTATGGAATCTTTCTAAGAGTAATTAAAATTGATTTACTGTTCCGTTTCTTGATGCAATTTCTTCAATGATTTGCCCGTATTGCTCTGTCAATCGTTGCATTTCATTTACATATTCGGCTAAGGACTGCATTGTTGTAAGAGCTTGTTCACTTTGTTGTCTTTCTACGGATCCTACAATTAAGTTCAATTTTATACAGCTAAAATTAAAATATTAATATATTTGACATTAACTTAAACTCTAAAAAGTCTAAGACAAATATCAACCAGTAAAGGTTAAATGCTCAAATTGTAAGTAAACTGAAATACGTAAAATTGTTCTTACTCTAAATCATTATAAATCACAAAAAAAAGTTATGAACAAAGAATAAAACTATTATAAGATTTGGATTCAAAAATTTATTTTCAAAAAACATCTATTTGCGTGTATGTACGTGTGTGTGTGTGTGTGTATGTGTGTGTGTGTGTGTGTGTGTGTGTGTGTGTAGTGTGGTGTATTTATGTCTGCGTGTGCTTCTTTCAATTTAAATGAATAGGAAATAAGATGTAAAGTTAAAATTTAAAAAAATAAAAGTGATGAAAGTTTTATGTTCGAATTTCTTATTTGTGATAGGAAAACAAACAAAAAGTGAACCTTTAAAACAATTATCTCTAATTTGTTGTAAAAAGAGTGGATATTTGAGGACTCGCTGAATTGGCTTAATTAGTAATGACTGAGCGCTTTCACTCTGTTCACCGCTAATGTTTAGTTTTTCCAATCGTGCCACAATATCACTTAGCACTTAAATGTTCTCATAAATTTATTTAATTAAGCGCAAAAATGAAGTAAAATATTAACGATTATTTAAACAGTCCGTCTGATGCCTGAAAATGAATTCATTTGTTCATTGAAATTGCATCATTAAAAAAAAACCAAAGAAATTCAGAAACTATAATTCGATAAAACATTAACCTTTTTTATTTTGTTGAAATCTTAAATATGCAGCTGAATAATCGCTATAAATTTTGAATTTACTACATTTATTGACAAATAAAGCCGAAATACGAATCAATGAATCCTGGAAATGGAACTTCTATTAATTTAATTTGAAAATTCCAAGGATTATATAAAGTTAAATATTGATTTTCCACAAATATTCATTTATATCTGAAAATGTTTTATTAAAAATTCCTTTTCAATCAAAGCAACTGATTGAAAAGGAATCAGTTCAATCTAGTCATTGAGGCCTACCCGTAACTGTTGTTGTGAGACTGTAAATGAATGAACAACATCTCCAGCTGCATCGAGAAGTGATAGGAGAAATGAGTTTTGAATTCGTAATAATCGATCAGCTGTTTCTAATACAGGTAGATGTGTCGGTTTTAAATACTGATTTACCAACTATAAATGAATTTTTTTCTATTTAAATTTTAATGAAAATTTTTCGAAATATTTTACGAATATTTCGAAAATATTTTCAATTAAAGAAACATGGAAATTGATAGAAATTTCAAAAATTATGACTGAAAACAAAATTTGTTTAGTCTTATAAAACATTCACTCAATCTATTAGTCCACATATTTCGTCTAGAGAGAAAAAAAGAAATCATGTCATTCCACTATTCATTTCTATCACTTACTTATCCTTAATTTTCATCTCAAATTTCAACATGCTAAGTTTTATTAGTTTGAATTTTATTTTCTTAATTGTTTGAAATATCCGAAAAAAAATTGAAAAAAAAGAAAATGATTAAAACCTTCTGAACATCACGCACGAAATTTTTTTCCGTTAACACAAGCTCACTGATTGTTTTCAGGAGCTGTTCTTCTGCTCCCTCACTAAAATGTGATACGGAAATGGCACTACTGAAAGTTATGTGTCTGTATTCCTCACACTTTGATGGCTTATCATAAGCAGAGCGGGACATATGACGCAATGAATGACCATTTGAGGATAATTGACAGTTTCGATAAATACTTCGAGTGGGTGATGACCGAGCTGATTCATTTTCTTGATTCTATAAATGGAATCAGAAGAATAAGCGAATATTTTTAAAAGCCGAAAAAAGCTTGATGATTAATTATCAATATTTATCACCAAGTTATCCCTACTTTGCGTAAGATTCCATATTTGAAGTTTGTTGGCGATTCCATATATGGAACAAAACCAACCTAATGTGTAAGTCTTTATGGCATAAAGTTTCCGTAATTTAGACGGAGTTTGCTTACCTTCAAAATTTTGCTTGTATCGTAGCATGTAATATCAGACAACCGATCCATACTGTGGAAACGATTTGCTGCGAAAGGTTGTGATGGTGCAAAGCTGTCGAAAGTTGCTTTAGCGGTAGCGGTAGTAGTATTACTAGTTGAAATAGATAGCGGTCTTGATTTGATGTATTGCGGAACGATAGCGTCACGTTTGCGCAGGACAAGATTAGTGCCGTGATGTAACAAAGTTTGCACCTCTTCGGCACTTTTTAACGAACTAATCAATCGATTATCAACGCTTATCACTAAATCACCCACTTCCACAGAAGTTCTTTTGTCACGGATTGCACAAACTTCAGCCTACAATTAAAGTTTTCCAAGCACGTAATAATCAAAACTATTTAAACATTTGATATTGAAACTTTCCCAGTTAGTTTAATCAAAATGAGAAATATTGAAAAGTAAATTTTTCTATTCTATTACAAATAATAAAAGTCGTTTCATTTAAATAAATAGTTCATTTCAGTATTTCGACTAATTCTTTGAATATTTTCAGAGAAATATCACCAAATTTACATGAATTAAAAGATTGAAAAACTAATTTTAGATAAAAAATTTAGCGCAGAAATTGAATTGATACGAAATTACAATTTTTATTGGAGTAATATCGAAAAATGATTAATTTGAAATTGAAAAAATGATGTCAGTGAATTGATGTTTGATACATTGATTATAATGATGGATATAATGGATGTTTCAAAATGTAAGAAATATGCAAAAAGGAGGTACAAAAAGACAAAGAAAAAGAGAGAGAGAGTAAAAAAAAGTGTTGAAATTTAATAATAGAACAAATTGTATAAACTTTTTTAATTCAAAAAATCGATTAAATTTTACTAAAAACAAACTATTAACTAATTGTGATAACTATTCATTATTTATTTACTTTATTTTCCAAAGTTGCAAGCTTAGCAATGTTTTGAGATGAGTGCCATACAAAATTCAATTTGAGATTTTTAAAATGCATTTGTTTGCAGGAGAAAAGGAATTAGTTGCAAATGAAATTTAAAGTTGAAATGATTACACCCAAAATTATTTGTTTCATCAATTTTAAATTTTTCATTAATTTAAATAGTTTATTTTCTTAATAAAATGAGACAAATTTTTTTACACAAAGCATCGATTTTTAGTAATAATTAAAACTTTATAAAATGAAAATTTAAATTGTTTGTATCAAATATTTGACATAAATTTAAATCTTTTTAAGATTTCAATATTGAAAGGTTCAATAATTTTGAATTAAAATATATAAAATATTTATGCTGAATTAAACCCTTATTATAGGTGATGCATAATTTATTTTCAACAAAACAGATTGATTAACTGAATATTTGTTCATTTTAAGGATAAATACAGTATGTTAGACCGCTACAGTACAAGGCGTTGCTTATCCTTTAATCATCCTATCTACCGGCTATTCATAATTCCAAGAAAGTCTTTGACATTTAAGAAAAAAAAAAACATAAATGTAAAAGAACTATTTAAGCACTACATGATTAAATACCCATACTTTTTATAAATGAAAATTCCTATCAAATAACAGAAAAAAAAAATGAAAAAGTACTGCAAGGATTTCCAAAATTTCAAACAATAAAATTTGATCGTGCGATCAGTACCATTCAGTAAGCAAATCAGTTAATTAAATGATTAAGTGAACATATTGTGATCACTATTTTAACATTTAGGTAAATAAAATAAACGAAGTGAAGAAACGAAAATTCATTATTTGTTTAAACAGCTCTTCGCTTTGAGAGCTATTCAAAGAAACGGATGAAATTTTCGGCTGAAAAGAATATTGTGAATTTCGTACTAAATTAAATTTCAGAAATTATTTCAACATTAAAAATTTTTCATCTGTATCAAATAGAGATCGATTTTTGCAAATGTATTTATTTTGCATTAAAAATAGCACCATTACTAACGTCTTATTAAAAAAGAGATTACGAAGGTCATTCAACGTCATTTGACCTCTTTCAGTATTTTCAAGTGATCTGAACATTTGGCCCACCAGTTTTCCACTTATATTGTATTCTCACATGCAATAGATCATTTTTCTTCCCAATTTTTTTTTTTGCTATTTTTATCAATTTTTTATTTTTCTGTGTCAGTATGTAACAACCAATGATTTATTTAATTTTTATATTGCTTAAAAAACAATTTTACAAACTTTAAATTAATTTCACCTTAATTTCATTATCATTGCATACTTTAGCCGATATGGTTAATCCAAGATTTCGCTCTTTCTTCTGTAATCGATAATCTCGTTCTTCTAATCGAACTCTTTTATGGCCATTTCTGCTGATATAATATTTTTCCGGATCAAGTTTTAACTGTTCGCAAACCTAACGGATGAACCAATTGATAGGTGACATCAGTACTTTGATTAAAATACGAAAAATTTAGGAAAAAATACAACAGCAATATAACTCAGTGCTTACAAATAAATTTCTCTTAATTAGAGATAAAAAATATCTGAAAACTTCTTTTGTAATTTAAACTTAAATATTTGACAATATCATTAAGTCTTAGGATAAAATTAGTTCATTTAGATTTTACAAAAAAAAAATGGAAAAATCTTTACCTTGTATAAAATTTCGCTTACGTTATCTACGCTTGTTTGCCGAAGATGCATAATGGAACCGGAAGGAAGTAACACACTTACGGTATCATTAATACCATTAAGAGGATAACCGTCAGCAAGTGCATGAAGTCGAGAAACATTCAACAGCAATTCATCCTGCCGATTCCATAATCTTTTGCAACTGGAGTAATAAAAAAATCAAAAATTAATTTTTAAAAAAATAAAACAAAAAACAGAAAATTTTTAATTCTCTCAATTTAAAAAATACTTTCAAAATTTCAGTTACCAGTAACTTAAATAATTTCAAAATGCTAAATGAAATGTTAGGTTTTATGAAAATTTAGATTTTAAATTTATGCAGCGAAAAAAAATCATATATCTATCACGAAATATTTTTTTGCTGTCGGAAAACAAGTTGAAAAAAATTTCAAAAATTTTTGATAACAATTTGTTTTATGAAAATTTTTCATAAGTATCGATTA
Organism: Mansonella perstans; assembly: GCA_037074765.1. Lineage (NCBI taxonomy): Eukaryota > Metazoa > Nematoda > Chromadorea > Rhabditida > Onchocercidae > Mansonella > Mansonella perstans. Next base: position 97,097 of record JBAMDO010000137.1, read on the forward strand.
GAATTATTTTCATGCTAAATATTAATTATTTGGAAGCTAACATTTGGAACTGTGATTTACACAAAAAGTACAAATGAAGAGAACAGATGGCAGCACCACCAAATGAACAAGAATAACGCAGCGTACGCAATGAAATTTTACTCAATAATTCCTGAAATGAAAAAGAAAGAAATAATTTTGCAATTTATTGAAAAGTGTATTATTAAAAGTTTTTTTCTTTTCAAATGAAAAACTAAAATTAAAAATTTTTTAAAAAGCTTTATACAGCTGATAAATTGAAATAAAAAAAAAAAAAAAAAAAAAAAAAACTAATATACAAGATTAAACGATAAGTGGAAAAAAAATTTCAGTCGAAATGAAATTTTACCGATGGTGTTGGAAAATTAGCATGAGAAATTGCCGCCAAACGATATTTCAATGTAAATAATTGCAAATGGCTCATTTCTAATTCATCGTTCAGATCATGAGATAATTCACACCCGAGTTGCAATGACCCGAGTGAGCGCGACAGCTTGAAAATATTTATTCAAATGAAACGAGGTTTTATTATTTTTTGGTAAAATTTTGAATTAAATTGAAATTTTTTCAAAACATAAATCATTTTAGAATGGAATTTTCAAAAATTCAAAATATCCAATTAATTAAGTGAAAATTAATTTCATCAAAAATTTACTTCTTTTAAGCCAATTAATTAAGCTATCAGTTGAATGCATATGAAACAAAGTTAAAAATTTATATTGAAAGCAAACAAAACAAATTAATTTTTTAGCAAAAATATTTGAACTTTAAAATGTGATTCTTTTTTTTAAATTCCCATGTGCTATGAATAAAAATAATGGGCACTTTGCAGGATTTTTTTGCAAAAGACGAGAAAAGATATAAAATTAAAGCATTTTTCTCTTTTTTATGTGTGATTAATGCTTTGAACATTTTATTCTTAAAGAGTTTAATTTCCTCTTTTTTTTTCTTTTTCTATATTTATCAATTTTCCAACAACAAACATATAATTCTTATTTCTTCTCTCTATCTCTCTCTTTTACTCTTATTAATAGTTACAATTTATTTTTTTTAAAGAAAATTCGAAAAGTAAATAAACGGATAAATATTGGTTTCTTACTTTTTGGAAAAAAAGAAAAAAATAAATGGATGATTGCCTTTTTTTTCAGTTTGAATTCCATTAGAAAATTTTAAATCAAATATATCAATTAATGAAATCAATAAATTATAGACAAATTTTAATTTTAAAGACAACTTATAAGATTAATAATGAATGTTTAAAATTGAACAATTAATGTACATTTAATAAAAGAAAAAAATCTCTGAATAAATTTGATTATATTGAAAAGTTCAAATTAGATAAGAAAATTAAAAGTAATTAATGAATTTCTGAATAGTGAAATTAATTAAATCAGATAAATATTTTCAAAAGAAATGTGCTAGATTTTATTATAGCAAATTTCAAAATTCATTTTATTATGTTTTAATATTATTCACTGTTGTTGTTGATAAATAAATTTGAATTCATTGATGAAAAAAGCAAATGAGTGAAAATTTCTGGAAATCTTCTTTTTTCCATAAATCCGGAAAGATTATTATTCCTTTTTTTTGTTGAAAATATTGAAGTTTATTTATACGCATATTTCCTTGAAAATCTCACTTTTCCTGCTTCCTTTACTTCTCATGTTCTGTTGAATCCAGAAATGAAAAATAATTGATTGCATTTGGAATGCTTCTTATAAATGGCACAAAGTAAACAAGCAAAGAGAGATTGAAACGATGAAGTAAATGCTGTTTGATAGTGATATGATATCAACGAATACATTTTTAGATTTGTCATTTTTGGATTATTGATTAATTCATTTCTGACAATAATTTCAATGGAATTATTATTGTAAAAATAGTTCCAGATTATTAATTATTATTACAAATTAATAATTGATAAGTTTTTTCAAATAAATTTTTTTAAAAAATATGACATTGTTAAAGAGTAATGGTAAAGAAGAAATAATAATAAATAATCTCGTAATATTTTTAGAGTCTATAAGTAATAATTTGATAACAAATTAAAATAATATAATTATTGAAAATAAAATAATACTAAATATAATGTGCAATGATATCTGATATACAAATTAATTAGCATCAAAAAAAGTATTATAATATGCAAATTTTGCAATAATAGTAAATTAATATAATAAGGATGGAAAGTTGTAAAACAAGGAGAGAGAGAGAGTTGTAGGAATAACATACTAAATTAATCCTTCCATTCACTTTTGAAATTTCTTTTTGCAAATGATTTATAGCATTGGAAATATTAGTGGTAGCGAATTGTTGAAATGCCGAAATTGTCAATAATTTAATTAAGAGGAAGCACAAAGTTCGTGAATTGGAACATTCGATAGCAAAGGCACCGGTTGGTTCAGATATATACAAGCGTTCCTTTGTTTCACCAACAACCATAACACTTTCCGGCTGCAATTATTATCATCATATACAATTCTTATCATTTTTTTACAACCATAAACTATCTTAGCTAGAAAAATTATAGCTATAAAAATAGTGATAATCACTTAACAGTACAATGGCAAAAATTTCAACGAAATGATTCGACTTTAGTTACGAATAATTATTTTATTGCATTTCATCGGTATTTATTCTATCAGTATAGCACTATTATTGTTATGGACAATAATTGAGTGATAAGTAATTCATGTTAAAATTTCAAAACGCTTTAATCCATTTTTTTTCTGAATTCTCTTTTCTTTGTTTCTTCTTACTTAATCCATTAACATAATGACACATTTAAATATATTGCTTAATTGTGACCACTTACTGACCAACAGAATATAGATCGATAAAAAGAGGTGCAAATTAGAGAAAACAATGGCAATTTGTTAATGCTATACATTATTTAACATGCTGATATTTACTTCTTCCAACTAAAAATTCGATTTGAAGATTAAATTAAATTGTAGTAAATTTTATTTTCCAAATAATGTAGCATAATTGGTACAGTTTTAAAATACTTTTTAAACTGAACAACATAATTCATGAATGATTTCTGTGAATTGATTTGATTTAAGAAATTTGAAAGGTTCAAATACATAATTTTGACATTAATTTATTATCCAGTAAAATTTGTCCAAATATCTCTTTTTTAACAATTTCACTATTAAAGCTTAATCATTTGATGGCCAAAAATTTGGCTACTTCCTAATGCTAGTTTTTGACCAGTTGACCGTTGGTCTTTGCTGTAGTTTAGTTTATTGACTGCAAATTTGATGCTTTGACATTTTCATAAAGCACGCATATCGTCGGCGTAGAAATACAATCCATCAGTTTTTGCTAATTAGATTGAAATATTAATAAAGTTCTATGAATACCTATTGAAATGCAATAAATGACTGCACTATCGATTATAAAAATGGTACTCCTGCATCATTGATAGTATGGTTATTGGTCATAATGATAATAACATCCACTTATTAAGAATGACAAATGGTTATATTATCAATTGCAATATAATTAGTGATAATAATAACGGTTAAATGTAACGCGAATAATCATTTGAATGCAGTATTATGATTTCTTTCTTACAACTGTTCCCAATTCAAATTTTAAACGATTTTTGAAATATTATTATGTATGACAATTTTTGCTTAATATTTTAATTTAGCTTTGTTATATCATTTGATCGAATGTTTGTAATCTGAGTAATAAAAAGCTTCAAATTAATGAACATGTTATTTTAATTAATATAAGATTTACCATCCAACTAAGGGATGAAGAAAAGTGTTTAATAAAATTTTGAAATAATTAGGGAAATTAAAATGAATGAAAAGGAAATCTGTAGAATTGAGTGGAACATACATTCGAATTTGTTCAAGTTTTGAACATTTCATGAGAAAGAGAAGAAAATGTAGTTTCAAAATTCGTTTGAAGTTTGAAACTTGGATTTGACAAATTTCAATCCCGAGAAGGTTGCAATTAATGTATATAATTTGATTTCTTGCTCTTTTAACAAAATTTAATTTAGAAAAAATCGAGAAAGGAGAAAAAAAACTTTAAAAAAGTGAAGAATTCGAATTTTCTTTTTTTTTTTGTTTTAAATTCTAAGCTTCTTTGATATTTTCATTAATTTTAAATAGAAAAAATAGTGTGCAATCATTAGCATTTTGATTTATTCATTGAAAAATTCTACCGAGCAAGTTTCTGTAAAAAATAAATAATTATTACTCATTAAGAAGATTTAATGGCAAAAAATCTGAAGTGTTCTTAAATTTTATAGATTTCAATAAATTGATGTTGATTATATAGAATGCTATTATTTCATTAAAGATATCAATTCTAAATGAATATTTGCAAATTTTGGAAGCATTATTGCAAAACAAATGACTTTTGGGCTGTAGACTTTTGGACTTAATAAGAACAATATGAGACTAGCAGATCTGTAACACCATTATCTCAAGCTTTTACAATAAGATTTTGTTCCCCTTTTTTTAAATTTTGAAGTTTATTTTATCAACAAATTTTAAAAAATTTGATACAAAAATTCCGGCGAAAACTTTACTTAAAATAAATGCCTACCAAATTAAGAGAGAAATCTTTGCCCTTAAACCGAATTGAAGCTCCACTTTTGGTTAGCGTAATCATGCATTCTGTGAATGACCCATTCCGACTTTTGATAATGCCTTTTTCTACTTCAAAAATTTGCGTTGTATACGTTGGAACAACGGTTGATTGTACAGGTGACATTGACGTTGATGACGTGGAAACGAGATCACGTGCAGTGCAATTTGTTGTCTCACAAATACCTTTGATCGTTCGGTAAAATCGATCGCAATCATCAGCCGAAACTACATTGATACCGTATGTTTCGCCATGATAATGCCAGTAAGCGAAACAGGATGATACACGAGTGATACGATTTGCTGGAATGTATTTAATCAATTTTGAATTTATCATTAAATGAAAGTCAAAATTGACTGAAATTTTCGAACAAATTTTTGTAAATTTTTTTTAAAGGAATGAAAAGTTTGCGATTTCCATTTATAATTTATTTTACTATTATAATTTTTAACTTCAATTATTTTGTTTTTAAATTATAGTAAAGCAGACTATTATTGTGCAAATATCCGGTATAAAATTGGAATAATTTTATTCATATGATGTTTTTTCCCTCTAGAATTTCAATTTGAAGTTCATGTAATTAATGAAAGCAAATTAAAGGTATGAAATTTCTCCACACAAATAATTAGCGTTGGCAAGAGCATTATCATCATTAATGTTACTATTATTATCATCATATTATTGCCATTATCATTGTTGACAATTATATTTTATTTTTAGAAATTTGAAGCTTTTAAAATTTAAATTTAAAAAGCAAGCAAATTGAAGATATATTCTGAAATCTTCTCAGTATTAATATTAATAAATAATTAGTAAAAATTTCTGCTATTCTTCGGGAAAAAACAGTTTCACGATTATTTTATTTTACTTTTTAACTTGGTTTGTTTCTCTATCACTTAATTTTACTTTATTCATCAATTTTATTTGTAAAATAAAAATTTTAATTTTTTTTTTGAATGGTAACTTTCCAGAATATCAGCATTTTCCCTCTTTGAACCTTCTTAATGATCAGAAGATGAAAGAAAGCACCTTTATAATGTATTTTAATAAAGTATGAAAGAGAGATTCAAACACTTCAAATTAAATTAGCCTTCATTATATAATGATTGCAGCATTCTCAATGAAATGGTTAGCACAACATAGACCAATTTCCTTTGCTTCTCGTTAATTATCCTTCCCTTTCCTAATTAGTAGACTTTTCCTGACCAATAATTACTCATAGTTAGAATGTAAACAAATATATCTATACTGTTTTGCAAATTCATTTCACAATATTTTCAAGAATGTGAACATTCGACGAAATATTGAATGTTGAAAAGGATTTTTCATACTTAACTTGAAAAAATGAAGCGTTGCGAATTATTTAACAAACAACGTTAAATAATCATAAGCCATGAAGTAAGTATACTTAAAAAAAGAAAACAGACTACATGCTTCAGAATTTTAAATTCTTTCCTAAAAAAAGTATTATGGAAATTAAATGTTAATTAATGCAAATATTCCAGCAACTATACAATTTCAAATATGTTTGAATGTTTTGTGTTTATAGCATTTTCATCCGAAATGATGAATTAACTGTAATTTAAAGTAATAAATGATATTTTTGAAGATGGAAAGATTACGATTAATAAAAACCAATCATACATACTTATTTGATTTATAAAAATTAAACTTTAACACTTACACGCATCAAGAATTTGCTCGTTAACAATTCCCGATTCATTTTTAATAAGCAATTGAATAGCTTTACAATGCTCATGATGTTTTCGGATTGGCATCTCAACAACCGCAATGGATAGCAATGATGGATACAGCATATTCCACTGGGTTCGATCTGATGAAAGCCGAAATAACTCGGCCCATAATCTATCAATAATCATTTCATTCGAAATATGCGAAAATTGTGACAAAAATTTGAAGTTATAAAAGAACCTGGAATGTTTCAAAAAGCAATTTTAGACAATCAGGAAGAAAACGATTCGAATAGAAAAGAAATTTCTAATATTAAGTTTTTAATTATCTCTTCGCCGGAAAAAAAACTATCAGGATCGATTAGAATTGGTATTCAATAAAGTATAGTTGACAAATTATTCAAGAAGATTTAAGCTAATGAAACTGAAAATGTATTAATTTAGAATTATTTCAAATATTTCATTACCTTTCACATCGTCACTTTCTTGCTTTTTCACATTTCTCTCTCTTTTTCCTTTTTTCATTTACACTCTCTTATCATAATGAGGAATTCTTTATTTTTTAATTTAAAAATTTTAAATTGAAATCAAAAAATGGTAAATAAAAATTTGCTATTGCTATATTCATTTATTTTTCCTTATTTCATAAAATTATAAGCAAATTTAATATTCAAAGTTAGTAAAATTATTTGTAAACACACATATATACATAACACACATACACACATACATACATTCCAGACAACAATAACATTAACTCGGTGAGAAACTTTCAAAAGAGAACATAGGCTGTAGAAAAAGCAACTGGAGAGGGATGCAAGAAAGATAAAAGTGTTGAGGGTCAAACGAAAGATATGAAAGATAGGATGAAGCATAAGTTCACGAAAAGAACATCAAATTGCTGGAACACATTTCAATTTCATCCAAAATCTAGACGTATTCATTCCATCCCATTTTGTTTCCTTACTCTTTCCTTCCTTTTTTATTTTTCATTTCCACTCACTACAAGTATCATCAATGTGTTTGCAATAAAACGATCGATTTGAAGAATTCAATAAATTTTAATGGATTATTTTAATGAAAATTTAAAATTAAAAAAAAAGAAAAACGGATTTTCATCAATAATAATTAAAAATTTGTTTATTAGTATTTATAATATTTTATGAGGCAATTATAATTGCATAATTATCGAAGATCGAGATTTTTTTTTTACCTCAACATAACGGAAAAATCGGAGGGTATGTAACTGCGAAAAGTGAAATGACAACGATAATGATGACTCTTAAATAAAGTGATAAAGATAACGATGATTTTTTTAAATGAAGTGATAACGATAACAATAGTTTTCGAATGAAGCATAATTGTCGTAATGTTGAGCAAATCAAATTAAAAAAAAATTTTCATTTATTATCAAAATTATTTAAATAAGAACAATAAATCGTTGTTGTTATTTTCAACTTATTAAATTCAATTCTGTAATATTATTTATTTCAGCTAAAGTTTTTAAACTTATCTTAACACGAACAGTGCAAATGAAATGAGCTAAATTTGATGCAACAGTGACAGAGGAATTAATTTGAAATGCAATACTTTGCTATTGATTGACGTTCTGGCTATTTTTTATGCGTATTCTTCAGGTTACATCTAGCTATTGCTTATTGGCTATTTGTCATTTGTACTAATAGCTTTTTGCAGATGTGTTCTAATTTCTTCCTTTAAATGAAATAAAAAGTTCAAATTAAAATTTGCTCCTTTTATTTTGCTTAAAATTAAAAATGCCTGTTTGCATTTCAAAGGTCAATCAGTGAAGTCAGTGAAAATAAATAAAATGAATTGGTTAAAATTGTGGAACTATCAATCCGGAAAATCCATCATCTGTGCATATTCGTGTTTAAAACAATTAATTCACAATGATGAATGAAATTATTGCTGAAACATATTGAATAAATAAATGAGAAAAGAAATAATAAAATTACTGAATGAAATGAAAGGTATAAGTGTTGGTTATTATATCATTTCTAAGTAATTAATCAGAAGTAGCAAATGTGACAGTGGTCACAGGATAGACTGAAAATAAACAAATACTATTCAGAAACAGCAAAAGTTTGTTAATGAATTTGTTTATTTGAATAAAAAGTTTAGTTTCTTCTTTAAATGAAATGAGCAAAAAGTTCCAAATTAAAATTTGCCTCTTTTATTTTGATTGAAAATGTCTATTTGTATTTGAAATGGACGATCAATACAGATCAATAAAGGCAAATGATCATATCGCGGCTATGTCATAGACATTTGTCATATCTGGTACTATCGTAAACGTCTATTATATCATGACAGTATCATATATTTGCTGCTGTTTGCCAGAAATGAATCTCTTATTTTTCCTTATTTTTTCAGAAATAGCATTAAATTACATAGCCAATAATTCATTTGATATGAGCCAAGAATAATTTATTGAAAAACTAAATATTACCACATATAATTCATATATAATTTTTAGTTTGATAAATTTGATAAAAAAAGTTTGAATTCTTTTGACTTGTTAAAATTATTATTGTAAATTTGTGTCAGTTTTAAGTTTTTTTTTACGCCAAGAGAAAAGCGAGAAGAAAAAACAAACATCGCGAAGACAAAAAAACGATAAAATTAAATTTTTAAGAAGAGAAAAAGAAATTTTAAATCAACCAACCAATTTAAATAAGTTATTAATGAAATAAAGAATTACATGCATTCATGCATGCAAAATGCAGAAGAAATGCAAGAAGAAACCTGAATTGTGTTATTGTTTGATGACGAGAAGCTATTGTTGTTGTTGTCGCTGTTGTTGCGACATAATGATTAGTTTCTGTCAAATCATCAGAAAAGCAATAGCGTCGAATTTCGCAGGGACATGATAGAGAATTTCCCATATTCCTGATAAGATCCTGGATGCTTCTTCTTCTTTCTTTTTTTCTCTCTTTTAAAAAAAAAAATTGTAAAAATTAAACAGAGAAAAGAAAAAAAGACAGGTGTGAAAAGATGGGGAGCTAAAATAATAACAAAAACAATCTTCAACATTGAACTTTTGGCTAGATGCGATAAAAGTGAAAAAAAAAAGGCCTCGTGTAAATAGAATGAGTCTTGTGGCGCTAAGCTTTTCATATCTTTCTCTGTTATCATCGATTCTTAAGTTTCGTTTTTCTTCCATGTCCTTAATTGGCATATCCACGAATTTTGAAAAACTGTGAAATGTTTTTGCTTCAACTAAAAAACTTCAAATGCTTATGTATGGACTGATTGAAAAAGGCCAAGATGGATTAATAGTATTGCGAAAGAGCATATGAATGTGAAAGTAGAATAGCTGTTGTAGAAGTAGTAGAAATGGTAGGCCAGCCCCAAAATTCATATGTTGCACCCAATGGGAAAGATGAAATGAAATGAATGAATATGCCAACACTAGACTTAAGTCCTTAAAAATTCTACCCATATAGGCCATCAATTTCAGGATCCATACTTCATTTCATATGCATTAGAGCACTACATTTAGATCATGGATATTTGACTAGTATTAGTATTAAAAAAAAGGAAAATCCCAACCGCGAGAACAAGGTGTTTTACTAAAGATTTAAAGTTAATGGAGAAAAATTGGAAATATAACGAATTCTTTTTTGGAGGCTACTAACATTTATATTTTCTAAAGTATCCGCGGTGGGAGTGGCGACAAAGCAATAACACAAACTTGATCACTAATAAGCATCATTAACAGGAGTTAACATCTAAATCCATACTTCATAAAAATCCGAATTTCTAGAAAAAAATGTCGCAGGATTCAAAGTGATGCAGTGTCATAAAAGTTGACAAATAATGCTAAAACATTTATATATTTGTTTCATACAATATATTAATTAATATTACAAAAAATCCAAAATGTCGTAAGATTGATGATAAACCAGGTTACTTCGATTTGGGTTGGTGACCTATCTGGTTACCTCAATCTATATCATTTGCCTCTTCATTAATTACTTAGCAGCTCAAATTTCTAATCTTCAATCTTTTTCTTTGCTCCTAAATTTATTGCACAATCTCTGAATTATGCAGAAAGAAAAAAGAAGCTGAATATTCAAAAGTCGATCTAATTAATTAAACGTAGGTAAAATGAAGTGATGTTAAAAACTAAACTCATTTAGATCAAGTAAGTTAAAATAAATGATATTGGTATCAATAAAATGATTGTAATTAACGGTGAGTGAAAATAAGTCTTGACATTTCATTTATTTATCAATGGCTATAAAATTTTAAAATTTTTTCCAAGAATTTCAAAAAGGGAAAAACGGAAACTTGAAGTTATGATAATTTATCATTTTGGATTATATATGATTGGCTCAAAAAACATTTGATTGCATAGCTGAATTCCCAAGCAAACCATTTAAAATATTTTTGAAACCGTTTTTGAGTAATTAGATTCTCTAAAAAGTTGCAAATTTACTTTTCTTCATTGTTAAAAAGCGAGATCGTACGTTCTTTAAGAAGAAATCATATACTTTAATATTAATATATAAGTTTATACTAGTACTGAATTTTTTCGATTGCATGGTCATATGGTTAGTGGTCTTCCTAATTAATAACAGTGCAATAGCAATTCTTGAATATCTAGTTGTAAATTTCAATTTTAATTATTTGCAACTTTTTACCGACCTATCATAATTGATTCATATTTTCATCCAATATCAGTAGTTTAGAAATAACAGAGAATATTACGCTTCCGCCAATTGTATTCTGAGATGGCTAAAAGCAGAAATTAATGAGGGTAAAGAAAAACTAATTAACATTGCCAACTGATTGCTAAACGAACAAGTAGTGATGAATCGAAAAAATGATCAAAGTAGTTAAATTTGAAATAATATGCTAAGCAAGATTTTTAAAAAAAGGAACCAGAAAATGATGACCGGAAATTTCATATATAAATTCCAAAAGTGGAACTTTCACTTGAATGACACTTTTTATCTTTATTCTTCGAATATTTAAAAAATATTGTAGATTCTTGAACTAAAAATCCGATTTCTTTGTTAATTTGACGTTTTTAAAAAAAGGAATCGAAACTGTAAAAAAAGTGATGAATTGATGGATTAAACTGTAATATTGATTGATCGGATGAATAAATTACGAGAGAACGATGAAGAGAGAACAAGGGAAAAAGAGAGAGGGAGATAAAGTAAATGTTTCTAATCAACTTTCCATCTTTTTTAAAAAATAACTCAAAACTCGTACAACCCGATCAGTAACAACCTATTTTCCATATTTATCACCATATGTGAACGATAAAATTTTTGTAAATTATATCAAATGACCGCCTTCATGAAAACTTTGCACTCAGTTTAATATGTTTTTGCTGAAGCGGGGTCATCATTCAATTTCTACGTATCCAAGTTTCATATAAATCACAAAAGATAATTGTCTGATAATAATAGACCACATTTACATGTCTATTCATTGATGTCTCTTACAAATTGTATGAATATTGAGTTAATTTTATCAATGAATAAGAGATATTGAGAATTTTTCGAATTCTTCCATACAATTATTAAATATTGAACCTCATAGATATTGCAAATTATCTGATCTAAGATTATCTTTCATCGTCTGGTGCATGCCATTTCCCTGATAAAATTGACTATTTTCGATAACTATACGGTGATAAATAATCACTCATGCAATATCAGTAAAGTAAGCGATCATAATTGCAACTATGTTGCAAGTTAGTGTGTGTTGTATTTTCCGATTCGCAATAATCCTCTCAGTAATGATTAAAGGCTGCATATGTTCCCGATCATCTGATTGATTACATCCTCATGTTCAGTGATATTTTAATTGAATTTGACAGATGTTTATCAATTAAAAATTTCGATTTTAATTTTAAAGTTTGCGCTAAAATATCATATGCAAACTTCCGTGAAAACAATCTTAATTCCTTAACAATAGATAATATCGCTTCATTTTTATAGTTTAGTTTAAATTCGATGTGCTATTTTGAATCACCCATTAGGATCAAATGGTATATCTTTTTCATTAAACGGTAAATTGTTAAAAAGTTTTATGTAGTCTTGTCTTCTCTTAAAAAGAAACTACTCTAGCTTTTTTATTTATATCATAAGATTCAAAGACATTGCACTTCATGAGTGAATCACCTGTAATCCACGGATCACAATTGGAAATCGCTATAATGCTGTATGATTACTGATAAAATTCACTAAAAGGTATGTGAGGTTGGGCTTAGCTTTAATGAATTACGTCTAATATAATAATAGAAAAAGATCAATTGAAATACATTGTTTCAATTTGTAACTTTTACGATGTACTGTGGGCACTAATCAGTTAGTCAAAACTAAGTGACACATTACAGAAAGAATGCATGCAATCGATAAAATTAATTAGCAATTGATTGTTTCAAATTGAAATCAATGTAGCATACAATAGAAATCTAATGATTTGACATCAACCAGTGTAAAATCCAGCTAGATTGTAGAATACGAGAAATGAACAATCAATCATTTTGGTTAAACAATTCAATTTATGAATAAATTGTGTCATTTTTTAAAAATATTGGATAAACTTCAATAAATTTGAAGATTAAATGGTCACGATCAGTATCACATGCATTCTTCAACACTTACTAGTATTTTGTTTGTGATTTCAAAATGGATTTGTTTATTAGTTCTCTTTTATTTCTCATCAATCGAAGTTTAACAAGTCATCTTTACTTCTAATCCTGAAAAATAGCCAATAAATCTTTTCTTTTAGCTTTAAAATATAGAAAACTTCAAAGAAATTTATCATATCGATTACTAAATTACTTATCATTATCAATTTCTTGATCGATCTATCAAGCCTTTGACCAGCTACATCCTAATATCATTAATGATCAGATTGACATATAAGAATGATCTTTCTTATCAATGAAACCATTCTGAAAAAATTATATTGATTTTTTCAGTACTCATACTTTTCACCGCATAAAAAATTTTGAATAATACGTATGATTTGTTGAATCATTAAAGTGAATGATTGTTTGCGACATTTGTGACACAAATCTGTGATATTTCCTATCACATTAATGCACTTCTCGACAAGCGGATTCATAGCTGAATGAATTGATGATTTCTTGAGAAAAAAATTTTCATGAATATTTCAAATTTCAAACACTAGTTTGATCCAGAATAAAATAATGAAATCAGAATTGAGAATAAACCGAAAAGATTTAGACTTATTTTTATCTTAACTTTTTTTGATTTCAGAACAAAAGTTTATCTTCTTTTTCAGGTAGTGCTTGAAAGGTTTTAAGGTCTACTTTAATAAGTAATTTAAAATACACCATTGTTAATTACCATCTTTCATGGCTATTTTCGTTTTATTTCTTATTTCTTCGAATTTTGATAATAACGGAATAGCAAGTGAGCAAAATATTTAGCAGCATAAGCATGCTATGCAAATTTATATTATTTTTATAACCGCAAATGATCAAGCGATTAAAATTCAGAAATTAAATTAATTTACTGAATAAATGATGGAATTCGATGTTGAAATCTTCCGCTTCCTTCAGCTTCCATCCAAGTTGTCGTTGTTGCAAAAATTTTTTTCTCAGTAATGAAATTTCGTATTTGTAATTAAAATCAATTAAATTGAATAATGAAATATTTTGATGGACATACATAAGTTTTATCATTTTTGTCTTCGCGTGCATATAAGTTTTGTCAGAGAATATTTGGATAAAACTAAAATGGATGTAGAGTGAAAAAACGAACAAAAATTCAATGAATAAGTGGAAGATCATTTCATCGAGGATCCCAACCATTTATATAAGCGGGAATGATTTGCATGAATTAAATATTAATTCTAAAGCAGGATGAATTTAGAACAAAGATTTCTTTCGACACTTTAATCACTGATATTGGCTTTTAAACTGAAAGAAGAATTCACATGTGCAAAGCTTCAATAATATTACAATAACTGGGTTCCATTAGCTATAGTAATTTGCCCTGGAAATATAAACTAAATTATTCACAGCAGATCTTCAAGATTCTTCAACAAAGATCTTCTTGAACGTCCTGTATCAGCATAACAGGCATTGTTTGCTATAGAGAAATTCTTCAGTGATTCAGAAAGATAATATTATCATGTTTTTTTTTCTTAATCCTAACCATATTAAAATTTATTTATTTTGCGATGGAAAATTTAAACAACTTTTTTTTTTCGAAATAAATAATAAAATAAAAATGAAAACAACAATCAATCAGTGTAATTAGTAATTCCAAACTGAATATGGTTCATCTTAGAAACAGATAATGGAAAACTTTGCATTACTAAATAGGCTTTCCATCAAATAAGAATTATATGTCAGTCCTTTTTAATGACCTCATATGCATAACAATCCGATTTTGGTTCAGAATAACTTCCTCTTCTTGGATTATATGCAATTTACCATTTTAGCTTTGATATGGAGAGCTGAAATTTTTAAATACAAAAGTAAAATGATCAAAATAATAGCAATCAAATAATTTTATAACATTTTCGTAATTTCATTAATTTTTATAAAATACTGAACAGATGATAAATTAGACGATTGCAAAATTAAAGGCAATGAAATTTAATGAAAAGTTTTAGCAAGATAAGTTTTTTTTTTTGTTAATTTGGCCTAAGAAAACAGAGCTAAATTGCAGAGTTGAACAGCTTGAAATGAAAAAAACATATTGAATAGAATAATTTGAAAACATTCAGAACCATAATAGTCATTAGTTATTATGGAATCATGATACTTCCATATTTAAAACAAAAAAAAAAAACAAGCGAGAAACACCAAGCATATAAAGAGAACCATATAAAAAAGCTATAAGAGAAACTAATAAAAGAACAAAAAACAGCTTCAAATTATGAGTAGAAACAAAACTAAAAAAGTCGTTAAGATTAGAACTATGAACTCACCATAGGGTAAAGAACATCAAAAACAAATAAATGCCAAACAAAAAATATAAAATATCTGAAACATTTTTCATCGTAAATAAAAAATCGTAAATCAACTAAAAGACTAAAACACCAAGAAGAGAAAAAGCCAGGCAGTCATAAACAATGAATGATAGCAAGCATAGTAAATTTTCACAAGAAACTGAAAACAATCTTAAGTGAATTTAATTGCATTAATGTGAATACTGTGTAATTATTAACTGAAATAAAGCTAACTTAAACTATCACTTTAAATTAAAAACTGAAATGACTATAAAAAAAAGACAAAACATTAAAATAATCTAAAATAATAAAAATAACAATTTCAAACTCAAAAGCAAAAGAAAAATAAACAATTAAAATACTATAGAAAGCAAATCATATTTCAGAAAAACTGTAATGAGATGATTACCTTTAAACACCTGAAAATTTCACACTTGCTTTGAAAAATATATTTAAATTAAGGAAAACAAGCATTACTGTAGACATTCTTGGTACACTCCTATTTAAGCCAAAAAAAGTGTTTCCTTTCCGGCAGAATAAAACTGTACAAATCATTAATATGAATACTGTATAATTGTTAATCTAACACAGAAAACTTATTAACTAAAAATCATCCTCTTCTCAACAATGTTTTATTTATTTTGTCAAAAATTAAGTTTAATTTTACTCTATAGTGAAGTAATTGGAAATAGAGCACTGTAAACACTAGTAAAGAAATGTTTACAAAGATCAATTAATTCAGAAAAAAAATTATTAGGATAAATGATAATTAATAAAAATGGCTTTTAGCAGAAATCTTTGCATTCGAAATTCTTCAATGATTTATTACAAAATTCAACTTTATGGAAATAAAATCTCAAAATTCAGATCAAAAATAATTCAAAAATAATTTTCAAAAAATTTCTCAAAAATTCCGAGAATTGCTTTATAACTCAAAATTTTCAAAAAAACAATTATTTTTCGAATAAGAAAAAATCTTTTTACAATTTTTCAATTTATTAAATTTTTAACTAATAAAACAGAAAAAAGCAAGAAGAGTTCATATATTACACTGCATTCCTAAATGCCACTTTCATCTTACTTTCCATTATTCTTTTATGATATTTTCGTCGCTTTTTCTTTGCTCAAAGTAAGTTAACTAAATTAGAAAACACATCGCATAAATAATTAGCTAATTAGTCATATAGATGTAGTTAATTATAATAAGTTAAACAAAGATTCATTTCTTTTCTGCATATTAGAATAAACAAATTTCATAGTCTTTGATAAAACCGGTTTTGAAAAATTAAGAAACAAAAAGTTATTAGAAAAAGTTCACGTAATTTTATTAAAGTTTTGTTAAATTAGATAATTCTACTGAAATTTTATTAAATCAGATAATTCTATTGAAATTTATTAAATCAGGTTTTTTTATTAAAGTTTTATTAAGTCAAACAAATTTATTAAAGTAGGACAATAATTTTACGTTTTCATTCTACTTCAACCTTGCAAGCAAACTACATTATCAGAAAATTATTGATTGAAAAAATTTTGTAAGTTTTGAATGATCGTTGTGAATACTGCTATAAATATAGTTACTTAAAGTATCTGCTTAAGACTAAGTGATCTCTGTAATTATATGGTTAAAATAGTTTTCCCTCATAAAAAGTATATTCTATGAAGAAATGAGCCTCAAGCCTCAAATCAAAGGTGACATAATTTGTTATACTGTCCTCAGTATTCAATATATTTTGTCTAGTATTTCCTGATCCTAATTTATGTAAGAATTTTAAAAAAAGAATTAACAAAAAAATTGTTAATTATGTTCCAAAACAAAAAACAGATCAATCATTTTCAAATGGACCTGAAAAACCAAATGATTTTAATTTTTTTCTTGATCTGGATAGCAAAGATCAATTTTGGCTCATACAGTACGACAAGGGTAAATATATTTATGCCAAAATTATGAAAGGATTAAGTCACTGTTGTTTTACACTTTTTGAATGTTCCACTAAATTAATCATTTCTGGGATAAAATTATTTCATATATATTCAAATCCATTACAGCATTTTTCTATTTTAGATATCATCAAGAAAAATATCGTTGTCAAATTGCTCAAATTAATTTTCATGATTTCATCTGTCAAATAACAGAGCCATATTTTCTCCTGTTATTTTGTTACTGTAAGTTGCTCTAAGAGCCATGAAATCATCAAGTTTAACTTTTGTGTTTCTTAAGATTCGGACAGTCCCATGTGTTCAATTCTTACTAAAAAAAATGGCCAAGTTCATTTTGTGTAAATAAATCATTGTCATCTCATTTTGTTTCAACAGGATGATCGCGTAATTCATTTTTGTTGAAATTCATTCTTACCCTTAAAGGCAAGTGCCATATTTGACCATTTGAGTTTGTAAAGAACTTACTTTTACATGCTTGATTAATTGGTAATTTAGCAATTAATTAGCTTCGCTATCATGAGCAGATGTTCAAATTAGTGTGATTATTTTCATATGATTACTATCGCATGATTGTTATCGTGCATGTCATATATTTCGGAGAATTTTGTGTCAGTCTTTTAGAGTATAATGAGCCTTAAATGTGCATTTTTGCTTTTATAAACAGACTTTCAAACTCTATTTTTAGGAAATAACATATTAATAATTTTAAATGTAGTATTTTTTCTCTGTTCCAACTTCATTATAAAATGACAATGAATATTGCTTGATGATAATATGGCTCAGGGTCGTAGTAGTATTACAACACTACCTCAGCGATCAGTATTGACTGATAGGAGTCTAACATAAAAATTACCATTGATACTAACGATTATAAGTTGATATTGACATTTGTAAGCTAAATAACTACCGATATGGAAATTTTTTGCAATCATAAATTTTATAATTTCAATAACTTTAGCAGGACAGTTTTATTCTTAAATCATTTTTCAAAATTAATTCTTGAATTTGATTAAATATATTTCAAATTTATGTTAACCTGAACTCAACTGCACAATTATGTTTAATTATTTGTTTGAAATGATCTCAAAACAATTGCAATTGTCTTGCGTGATTTTATGAAAAATTTCACAACAAAATTTTGATTTATTTTAGATTTATTTATTCACGATAATATTATTGCATTGACAAAATCAAAAGTTTTTCATTCGCTTAATATAGCTACAAGATAAAGTTAACATTTAATGATGAATGAAATCGTAGATCAGAAACGATTAGTAATAGGAAATTAATTGACTAATTACACAAAGGAAGAGATACGTTGGATGAAAACAATTGCCGGTAATATCACTGAGACGATTTGAAATGCTTTTTTTCATTTTTTTCCTTTTTAAAATTCTAATTTTCTAATAATCTTACTCCTTCAATGTGAAAATCTTTAAGACTTTTTATTTTTCCAAACATTTTGATAAAGTGTTAAAAAAAATTAATAAATTTTCTTTATACGTCTCGAAATTCAGACTAATCAGCAATTAATATATAAATACATTTTATTAACGAAAAATTGAAGCAAGTTGTGGCAGTTAACTTGATAGCGACCTAGCAGCAATTAACGACCAGTGGCGTATCTGAAATTCTGAGTGATATTTTCATCAGGATTAATGGATAACATAAAATCGAATTATTTGACAAAAAATGTGATTCACAAGCAATATAATCGATTTTGTTTTTTAGACCAATCAATATTCTCTTATTTATAGAAAGTATGATACTAAGGCTATTATTAATTTACTTTTCAGTAAATTATGAAAAGTATTTAATTCAAAACAATTTATAAGTTAATAAAAGAAATCCAAGAAACAATTTACCCTTTAGGTTGTGCTGGTGCTGGCAAAGCATATGTAGGTGCCATAGCTGGTGCCGGCAAAGCATATCTGAAATAAATTATTATGTTAAATTTATTTGGAAATGGCTATAAACTAAATACCTTTGATAGGAAATTTTATTAAATTTAAATGGAATTAAATGATCCATTTGATAATGTTTCAAAAATTAAGCAAAAAAAATGCATTTCAGATGCAACTTCAAACACAAAATGCATTATTACGGATAAAAATTAAACTAAAGGATCGTAACAAATTATCATTTTTCATTAATACTCGATTTATATAATTTAAAGTGAAATTAAAATGTCTTCAATAAATTTTGATTGATCAATCAAGTATTACTTTTATAACTTAAAACTTGATAAAATTTAACACAGAATAAATAAATTAAGTGTAAGTTCACTTAAATGATTTATTAACATCAAGACTAGTCTTAACAAAAATTCAACTCCAGCTTTTAACTGTCAAGTTTAAATAGCTAAGTTACTTGACTGAAGAAAGATCACATTTGCTTTCATTTTTTGATTAAATTACAAACTTACCCTTCAGTTATCAAGCATAAAATTTAATAGTTATACAGGCATTATCATAAATTAAGCTTAAATTAAATAATCATGGTTAATTGCTATTTTTTTGCTGATATTTAAATTAAATAATTTAGATTAATGTTACGATAAAAGATACCCAACAGGAGGAGGAGCAGCAGCAGCTCCTGCTGAACAACAGCAAGTGGGTAGTGCTGGTGGTGGTGGTGGTTCTATCACTGGTACACAAATTGGTGGTGGTTGAATGCAGCAACATTTCTGTACACCACCACCACCACCACATGGAGCACCACCACCACCGAAGCAACCGCTTGTATAGCCTATGAAGGACAGCACAAGGAGAGCAGCAAGCTTCTGCAACATACTTTTTTATTTCAGTGATAAAAAAAATCAAAAATCTTGCTATTTTTTGAAGAATATTTGCAAGATGATAATAATTCATTAAGCTTAAGCTTGTTTTTTATCAAATGAATTTCATCTGAAAATTAAAAAAGGAATAAATTAGAAACTTGAAAAAAGCTTTAAAAAAGGAAGATGGAAGTTTGGGCACCCTTCTGTGTGACATTAATATTTTTCAGAGAAATAATTTTCCACAAATTTTCGAAATTTTAAATTTCATAATTTGAAAATCTTTCTATCAATCTATTTCGTAAATTTTTAATTTGTAAAACATTTTTATTTTTCCTCTCCTTGCTTTCTTATTTTTGTTTTGTCTTGGATAATAGCATAATTGAACTGAAAGTTCATAATTCTATCGCTGTAAAATAAGAATGATGGAAATATGATAAGTTTGAATGGTTGGAAAAAATTGAATTTTACAAACTTTGACGCTCTATACTATAAAATAAAACCACCGTGTTCAAATCGAATCATATTTGCACTCATTTTATAAAAGATTTTTTTCCTAAAAATCACTTTATTACTTCCAGCAATCATTCAAATAATTAACATGACTAATTTTAAAAATATTTCTACCAATATTGTTATATAAGTTGTAAAATCATGAAGCAGTATTACCGTACTTAGCATGTATTCAGTATCATCAGTATAGATGAGAAGTGATAATGATTACTATAGTTATCAGTTCTATATTGCTGCC
The DNA here is from genome assembly GCA_037074765.1 of Mansonella perstans. Classification (NCBI taxonomy): domain Eukaryota; kingdom Metazoa; phylum Nematoda; class Chromadorea; order Rhabditida; family Onchocercidae; genus Mansonella; species Mansonella perstans. The sequence continues at coordinate 117,855 of JBAMDO010000137.1, forward strand.
ACGTTAAGATAATAAAATGAATGAAAGAAATTACCATATTCGGAGTACTTTGAGCAATTCAGATCAATTACTATTTACTGCACTCTAAGTTTCCGTAACCTTTCGAATTTTATTTAATTGCGCTCTTAAATAAAATAAAATTTTCAAATTGAATTTTATTTGCAGCTATCAGCTGTAATCGAATCCGATTGATAATGAATAGAAGAGAAGTTCAATGAATAACTGATGGATGGCAAAACTGAATGAGGGAGATCAAAGAGAATAATTTGATACGAGTAATTAAGTTATTGTTTGATAAATTTAACTGTGAAATGATTAGATTGTGAGCGCTTTTATATCCCATTCGTTCATTCATTCATTCATTTATCCAATCTGTTAAAAATTTGTAGCGCCACCTCCTTGAAATTCTTTTCTATAACAACAATAATGATAGTGATGATGATGACGATGATGATGATGATAATGATAATGATAATCGCAATGAAAAAAATTTCTTTCTTTTCGAAAATATTATCTTAAATTTTATTTCCTTTTTCCCTTGAACTTACTTTTTTTCTCCTTAGCAGTCAATCACATTTTGATTCATTTAAAAAAATGACGAAAAAGTTATTAATTATTTGTGCAATTTTTTTAGTGTAATTATGAAAATGGTAGTAGCAATTGGCAAGTGGTGAATAATTTGTAAGCCATAAAAATGACAAACAAATGAATGTCAATAATTATAGCAAAATTTTTGGTTAATTTAGAAATGCAGTAGAAATGATCGTCGACATTCACATTAATAAAATAAATAATCCGGTTTTGAGTTTTCAGGTTTTTAAATTTTTTTTTCTGATCAAATTGTGACAAAACATTTGATTATTGTGTAATGTTGAGAATGATGATGATACGATTTTCTCTTTTGTTTTTATTTTCATAATCGAATTCTCTTTTCTCCGTTTTTCTTTTTTTCTGGTCACTCGTTGGATTTTTTCGTTAGGTAAAAAAGTATACCATCCTGTTTTTTTTCTCTCGCTCTCTCTTTTGACTTTATTCAAATGATTTTAAACATATATATTTTAATGTATGTCAAGTAAACTTCATTCGCTTTTGAACACTCATTCAAAATAAAGAAAGAAAAGAAAAGAAAAGGCATAAGAAATTTTTGTGTATTTAATTGTTAACCATTATAACTAATTATTAACCACTGTAATTAATTAGTAACCATTGTAATTAATTAGTAACCACTGTAATTAATTATTAATCGTTATTTGATTGTCGAAACTTGCTCCGCAAATTCAATTTAATTAAAAAAAATTAATAAAATTTTACTACCATGAGCTTATTATTAGATGTAATTTATGTGGCACACAAATATGCAACAATTAAAATTTATTTCCATCTTTTTTTTTTGAAAGAAAAGAAAAAAAGAAATTATGTATTTTACAATTTATTAATCAAAATGGATGAATTGTCATTGAGTTTTTTTCTTTTTTTTTGCTAATTTTGCTTGAAATAGTTTATTTATACCTCACGCAAATTCATATTTTCAGTCTCTTAGTACATTTGAATTTGAATTAAATCCAGTTCAGGAATTTTTTCTTTCTTGAAAGGATGATACATCTGTACAAATCAGCTTGTTGGCGCAAAGATTGAGCTAAAATAATTATAAAGATTTAAAAATGTTCAATTCAATACAGCTAAAAATGACAATTCAGAAGGAAATACGGATAGCAGTGATAATAGGATAAGTTTGGTGATAAAGTGATATGAGAAGTTAATAAATTTTTGATTATTGCGGATATATTAATAATATTTATAATATAAGAGCAGTGAGCTTTTTTAATCGAAAATGACAGTATGATTAACAGTAATAAAAAATGTTATGATAGAAATAATAGAAAAAATTTGAGGTATTTCTTTTGAGATATCTTAACAAAATTAAATCAATATTCCATCAAAATTTTTCGCATCAAAATTTTAATCAATAAATTTGAAACGGAAGAAATTTAATTAGTCAGCTAAATATTGTATGAGTGAGCTGAAGAATCATAAAGTTCATCATCATACAGATATTGAAAATTATTTCTTTTTGATTTATGCAATTTACTCCTGTTGCCAATTTTAGAGAGAAATTATGTAGTTAACGGAAGAAAAAATTAAGGTGACACTACGACAGATGCAAAGAAATAAAACTATGCAGGGAATTCTCGCAAATTAATATTGCATAAATAATCATTTTTAACACTTTATTTTAGTTTTTCTTTTTCTCTTCCAAAGAAACAAAAATGTCGAAAAAAATTTTGAAAAGGCAAAACGTTAGAAAAATCTAACGAAAAGAAAAAGATATTAACGTACAATCAACATTTAATTGCTGGAAACAAGATTGCATCGAATTTTTCATTAATTTTTAAATTTTGTGATTTTATGGGGCAAAAAAGTTGTAAAACATGTTTGTCCGGAAAATTTTAAAAAGCCATTTCTTAATTCCATAGAATTTCTTGCATCTATTTTAAAATCTTATCTTACGCTTGAAATTCATTTTTCAAAGCAATTTTTTTCCTGCTCTTGAAAAGATACCTGAAAAAATCTATCTTAAACTAATCTTGAATTAAACTACTATTTGCCAATTCATATCACTAATGATTACTTTTTCAGTCAAAAAACAAAATTAAGTGACATCAACTATTCGTCATTGCAAATCAATTATTTGAAAAAAAAAAAAAAAAACCAAAACTAGTTCACCTTAATTTAATTGTACATGAAGATACAGGAAATATTAACAAACAAACTTGTCAGTTTTTAAATTTCAGCAATTAAGCATCACCTACAATATAATTTCCATGAAATTGTGTCAGCAGTTACATTTAGCTTAATCTAATTGTACATAAAAATACAAGAAATATTAACGTATTAATATTTTGAAATGCTACTAATTAAATTTTGCATACAATTACGACATATTTGCTCTTTTGTTCTGCATTTGCATTTTTTTTTTCTCAATAAAATCATTAATCCAGAACTTAGATAAATAATGAATGTAATTAAACGACCACAATCATTATTTAGTAGTATTACTATAGTAGTATGATCACTTCGCATTATTCGAATTGTTTTCGTTTGATTCGTTCTTCCACTATTTTCACATCACTCTCTGAGATGTTGTTAATATGAATTTTTTTGTGGTAAATAATACTTTACAGCAAATAATGTGGCATAATTTGTTTGCGATTTTTTTGCAGAAATTTGCATTTAGAATGGAATTAATTTGCATAATCAAAAAAATGAAAGCAATTGAAAAAATTTATGTATTTTTTCAAAAATTTTATTATAAACAAAAAAAAAAAAAAAAAAAACGAAACAATAAATATGCGAATAATCTAAACTGCAAAAGAGATGTTAAACTTATTAATAACAATCAATAAGTTGACTTTTTTTTGTGAAAAAAATTATTTCAGAAAAATTTTTAAAAATTTTTTTCACTTTTTTCTTTTGTTAAATAGAAATAAATGTCAACAACAAAAAAAAAAAAGAATTTGGGTGAAAAAAAAGGGAAGTAAAATTATTTCGTTTTTTTTTCAAAAAAATGACAAATTCATTCCTCTTCTATCATTTTGTTAAATCATTTTGAAGCAATGAAACGAATAGAAGATCCTTGATATTTTCGATATTTTCGCTGAGAATCGATATCGCTGCATGATACGGTGACACAACCGTGGATGTTTGCTGACATAAAAAGTAGCTTAATTGTTAAATTGAAAAAAATGAACGAAGGAAGAAAATTGAAATTTCACAAAATGATCTGTCATTTGTTTAAATTTTGCAATTATAGCAAGATTTGTAAAGTTACCAAAACTTTATTTGCCAAATTTATAAAGTTGTAGAAAATAATGAAGCACATGTGTTTTGTGTAAACAAAAAAAAAGAAAAAGTCGTATCTTAATAAGCTTATTTAATTATTTGTACCCTAATTAAGATTAAATCAATTATCAATGTTTGTTAACAACTATATCACTAAGATATTGATTTTCTTCACTGAGAAAGTTGTATTTTGATATTATATATTGTAGTTTCATTTTCATGTTAACATATTCAAAATAATCAACATTATAAATTTAAATAATGAAAACGATGCTCAAAAACTAAATTAATTAATAAATCACATTATTTAAGTAAACCAGTATTAATTTTCCTGCTTAATTATATCAAATAACACACCGCTACTTTGACCATAGCTTTTTATTCCACTTTATCATTTCTGTAAAATATCCTTATCCTTTAAAAAAATTAAAAAGAAACGAAACAAAACAAGTATATGTTTATGATTTGTTTCAAAATAAGTACAGCATTTGCACGGTAATTGTATTTTATTAAATTAATTCAAATAAAAATAATTGGCATTCCTAATTTTATTCGAAAATTAATTTTCGATTTACTTTTTTGCAACGATTAATTTTAAATAATTTCAGAAAATATTTCATATATTTAATGTTATTACGAATTAATGCTAAAATTTACGAAAAATTTGCAAAAAAAAAAAAAGATTTTATGAGAAATGATTCATTTTTTTTCTATCGTTGCCATTTTTGAAGTGATCTTTCAGGATACTTTGTTGTCTACTGCATACTTAATCTTGTTGCTCTTGCTATTTTGCAACATATGCAAATCCAGGAGCTGGTCTTACATAGACCGGTGGTGCTGCAAAAGGTGGTGTTGGATAAGGTGGTGGCTTTGTGGTTGGGGGTGCAACTGGTGGAAGTGGAACTGGTGCTTTTGGTAGCATAGGTGCATATGGAGGAGGATAAACTGCTACATAAACTGGTGCGGCTGGTGGTTGAGGTGTTGGGATGGCTCGTGGAGCTGCTGGAGGTGCTGGAGGTGCTGTAGGTGGTGCAATTGGAGCTAAATATATCGGTGCTGGAGCTGGTGCAGCTGCTGGACGTGGTGCAGGTGCTGGGACTGGTGCAGGTGCTGGGGGTGGTGCGGCGAAATATACCGGTATACCCACAGGAGGTGCTGGAGCTGGTGCAGCAGGTCGAGGAATTGGTATTGGTACAAATATTGATGGAAATGTTGTTGCTGCTGTAGTTTTAGGCGCTGATGGTGCACTGAAGTAATTTATCACCGTTAAAGCAAATTAGAATAATGAAAAAAAGATTCTGTTCATGATTATCATAACATTATTATTATTATCGTCACTTTTAATTTTTTTCACTTTAAAAACATAAAAAGCTTTTTTTGAAACAAAAAAAAAAATTAAAAATGAAAGAATAAAAAGAAGTTTGTCTTTTTAAAAAAACCTACGCCATGGACGGAGCGCAGCCACCGCAACAACAAGAAAAACATGCAAACGCTGGCTTAATTAACGCTATAAACAATAAGGTAACTACCTGAAATTGGAAACAAAAGAAAATTAATAAATTTTGTTCAATGTGATCATGGATCTACCTCAATAGCTAATTTGCAGTTATTGACCGAGAATTAATTTACACCAATATCTACCATTAACCATATTCAAATGCATTATTATTCATGAATCAGAGAAAAAAAAAAGAAATTAAATAATATCTTAAAATGACCAATGAAATGTTAAGCTCTCTCAGTGACATGAGAAGTCTTCTGTAAAGCAGAATTTTAAATTAGGAAAAAAGATGGGAATATTTTTAGCATATGAAATATTTTATCTTTTATTTCCGAAATTTCTGATTGAATAATTCTTTGCTAATTATCAGCTAAATGACAAATGATTACTGTAGCCTAAGAGTCAGCATCAATAATAAGCAGTAATTCATTAATTTCTCTTAATATTAAATTATAAACAAATATTTAATGGTTGCATTAATAGAATCGCAACTGTATTAATCGACTATAAAATGTAGAAATAAACATTGCAAAATTATTTGTGTTTTTAAATTAAATTAAAACTCCAAAAACAAATTTTTTCTTTTCTTTCTAAAAAAGAAATATCATACTAACATATAAAATATTGCAATTTCCATGGTTTCTTACGATTGCCATTATTTAAAATAGTTACTATGTATTCAAATTGATAAATTGGAAATTTTTGTCGACCGAATCGTTTTGAGACGAATTTAGCTGCAAATAATATGTAAGGAAGATTTCGATGAATGATTTGATAACAAATGACTAATCATTACAGTTTGCGCCATTTGCTATTACTAATTCTGTTATCAATATCATTATTATTATTAATACTATCCGCATTATTGCTTCGAACAACTCTTGTTATGAATTATTTTCAACTGTTATTATTGTCAGTTTTTATCAATAATAATCAATTACTATTACCACTGCTATTATAGTTATTGTTCTTGCTTCTTTATCGTTAAATGGAATAAAGTGATAAAAAAGATATTCAATTAGTTGAGTATGGAAGGAAAAATGCGAAATGATTTAAATGCTAAACGAAAATTCAAAAAAAAAAACCAAATTGAAGAAAATATTATTATCGCTCCTTCAAATTAAATTTCAATTGCTAAATATCCAAAAATTAATGAATTAAAAATTAGTAAACAATTGCACAGTTAATACAAGAACATTTTGTTATGCCGAAAATTTACTTTATTAGCAAAAAGTTTACTTCATTTATTCATTAATTGGTCTATTCGCATGAAATGATTTAACAGCGAGAAATTGCTTGGAAGAGCGAAAGCGAATAGTAATAGCATAAATTAAATTCCCTGAATAAAAATTTTAGCAATTCCAAGTTATTCGAGATTTTTAAGCTGTTTTGCTCAATCTTACTTGAAAGTTCGGGAAAAAATTATCGCCAAAATCTTGGCTAGGAGAGCCAAGTTTTAGAAGTAAATGAACAATTAGAACTTTTTTCGATAGCTCTCAATTAACACTTCATCAATCCTAAATTTTCTGGAACTTCTAAGGCCTGAATGCATCATTTGAGCTGTGAAAATTTATACTTCTCAGAGATAAGTAGTAAAATAAATTTAGATTTATAACAAAAATTATTGACGATTATGTTGAGATGATATCTTCTGATTGTTTATGTCGACAAAATGATATCGAACTCTTAGTTTTATCCTACCTTTATGTACCAAAAAATACCAGCACTACTAGGTGTAATAACCGACTTTCTGTTTCCTGAAATAATTAATGAACCGTCCAAGATCTGAGTTTTTTTTTTCTAGAATTTCTCTCGAATTTGAATTTTCATTTTATTGCGTGAAAATTAATATCAAATTTCATTAAAGATAAGAAGATTAAGATGATGTATTGCCAGATTACTGTTCATTTTCATTTCAAACAGTTTTTATTTGTAAGAAAAAAGGAAAGAGAAGATTTGAATTTGAAAATTGTTTAATTAATGAATGAAAAATATTTTTTTCCTTTCAGATATCATGGTGAATAAAATTAAAATGATTGATGATTCTTGGGTAATAACAAAAATCTTTCTTAATTTAGCGAAAACTCGTCGCATTGCAAAAATATTCTTAAAAATGAGCGAAAATTAAGTGCCGGATTAAAGAATTTCAACAGGATTGGGTCAAAATGAAAAAGTTCGTGACATTTTCATTTTTGCCAAATGCCATCTGGATCCGTGATACCAGTGTCCTTATTTTTCTTTTCTAGCTTTCAGTTATTTTCTTCGTCTATTTGTTTAACTTTAAATTTGTTAAAATTAAAATTTCAAAATTTTCATTACAATATTTCTTCTTTTCAAAAAATTTTTTGCATCCATTCATAATTTTTTTCAGGAATTATTTCATTTTGCATTTATAAAAGTTAATTGAAAGATCATTTCGAATGAAAAAAATTTAAAATTAATTTAAGTACAAATATTTTCAAATTATTTTAAAGTATTTTTTGTAATATAAATTGCTTTATCAATCTATTAGCATGGTTCAGTTTGTTCTGAATAGAACCAATTAAAGTTCGCTGAAATGCACACTGTCTATAGCAATAATTCACTTTGCTAATCCATATTCTGATGAATTACATTAAAGTTCTCAACCGGAAATGTTTTGAGAAAATCGGAAAGTATATTCAATAGTCGTTATTCAATCATTTGACCATAATAACATTAGCAAACTCCAATAATTAATCAGGAAAAAAATAAAAGTAAAAATATTTCATTTAATAAAAGATTCTATTTTTTTGATCAAAAAAAAAAATTTCTGCCTAAAATTAATCAATTATTTGCTATTTTTTCGCTAACTTACTTTCATTGTTTATTCATTTACTCATTTCTTCTTTTATAATTTAAAGCTTGGCCATGTCACACTGAACCTGTTTTGTCATATAAAACTGAAGTTCTATTTCAGATTAATGCATTTATACTGCATGCATTTCTCTTTCTCCTTTTATTAAACCGAATTTAAAACTGAACCGGAATAAAATCGCTTGATGAAATTTTGTCGTAGGGAAGATTTTTTTTTTGTCTGCATGGGTCAATCATTTAATCTTTCTCGCATTTTCAGATGCTAAAATAGTCGTGAAATAATTCTGCGATGATTGCCGCTAATATCCACTTTTTATCGCATTAAAAATTTTAGGCTGATTTTCTTATCGGAAGAGCGATTACTCGTCCTGAACAGTGGCAATTCTGGTTTTAATTGTAGTGTTTTTTACTTCATGTGCTTAAACATGAAAATGAGTCAATGTGAAAATTTTAAATATAAAATTCCGGATTTTCAAAATTTAACTTTCAAAAGAGCTTCGCTGTTGCCATAAGCTAATAACCGGTTTCACGACTTGTCAATAAATTCAAACATTGCTTGAATGATGACGAATTCTTAGAGAAATGTTAAAAAGCTATTTGGGATTTCTTTTTTGGTAGATTGCTATATCTAAAAATTTTAAGAAATATCTTTTTTTTCGCGAATAGATAAATTACACTTGTCAGATATCATGTCCTCAATGTGATTAAAATGGGCAAATTAAAAAGGGCAAGTTCTAAATTTTCACCCTTTTGAGAAACATTGTCTAAGAACTGTGTTTGTCCGGTTTATTTTTTTGCTCAAATATTCTGTTTCTTTCTTTGTTTATCCATCAATTAAAAAAAAAAATTTTTCCAAACGACGAAGTATTTTGTTTGATTATCAATCATCAAAGGAAAAATCTTTGTAGCAAAGGAAAAATCTTTGTTGCAAAGGAAAACAAATCCTTGAAAATTCTTAAAAATTGATGTCTTTCATTTTTTAGAAGTTTCAAATGTCATCTATCATCATAGTAATTGTAAATGACAAGATGATTAAAACTTCAGAATAAATTAACAAATTAATTAATAAGGTATTGATCTCAATAAAAATATTCCAAACTATTTTTCTTTTTTAGTTAATTATTGTCCGTCAGCAATTCACTAACCGAGAGTATAATAATAAATTGTTTTCGTTTTAAAAAAATGACCTAAAGTTACCTTTTAATATGTTATTAATTTCAACTTTCTTTAAATTATTCTTTAATTTTTTTATTTTGAAATGACTTTCTAAGAGAGAAAATTGGACAAGAAATGACGCTAAAGCAAATTCAGAATAAAAAGAAATTTATTTTTCATTTTATTGCACTTTCCTTAGATACATAATGTATAAATCCGATACAATTCAGTTCCAATTTAAATGCTTCACTTTCAACCAATTTTCAATTCAAATTCTCTACCACGGTTCATTTGCAGCATTCTTCAATTCAATTTTGGAAACTTCAAAATGCATGTAGAAAGCAAGCTGGCAAAAACTCAACAAATACAAATAATCCAGAAAAAAAAGCAAGCTGCAATTGAAGCTGGAAAAAAGCATGTAGGAAGCAAAAGAAACATTGAGAAACTTGAAAAATGAGAATGAAAAATTGGAAATTATAAGAAAGTCAAGCAAAAATTCAGAAAAAAATAACGAATTTTAGCAAGAAAGCAAAACTAAAAAATTTGAAGGGAAATTTAATGGTTAAATAGTTCGAGACAAATCAAAATATAAATGTTCTGAAACACAAAAATTCTTAAAGAGCCATAAAATAATTTAAAAATATTACAAAATGCAAAAGTTCAAAGGCAAAAGAAATCTCTAAATTCAAGCAATTAAAAAAGAGCAATTGGGAATTTACATTATTTCTTGCAAAATGAAAATTAAAAAAGTTTCTAAAGCGAACTAAAACTGATAAAACTAAAGCGAACTAAAACTGATAAAATGCTAAAACAGTCTATTTGATTCAACTTAATGATAAATAGCAATGAAGATATGTATAGATTTACAGGACAATTAGTGGTGCTGATGTTTACATTTATAGGATGATTAGTAATTACGATTATTTGTTGCTATTATTTGCCCTAATTTTTATCAAATACACTTTAGTTTAATGGACACTCACCGATGGTTTGCGCGAATATTTATGGTCAGCATTGATGAACAGGAAATAAGCGGAGATTACTTTTTTGTGTTTTTTTTTTTTTTTTTTTTTTAAATCTATGCTTTGATTTTTTAAATTCATATCAGAAAAAAATTTAAGCAAAATTTTTTCCTGAAAAAATAACGAAATTCATAATTTTTGAACCTTGTGATTTATATCATTAGATCAAAGGAAGAGCAAAAAGTTTTTTGTCAAAGCAATCCAATTCGAACAATGATCGCTCCTTAGATGGCATTACTTTAGCAATAGTTCACGTGGCGTTACTTGGCAATAAGCATGACAGAGACGGGGAATGAGTAATGCGTGTGGATTTCTATGTTCAAATCTTTGAACAAAATATTTAAATACACAAAATTAAGATATTTACACAAAAATTAAAAATGAATTTTTTACCTTTTATTTCATATAAAACTTTTCTATTTAGTTTCAAAATGTTTAAATTTCTTAAATAAATTTCAAAATTTTTTTGTAAGTGATAGATAAAAAGTATGTAGATAAATAATTCGAAACAGTTGATTCATGATAGTACAATAACATTAAAATTTCATTTTAAATTTTAACTTAATTGTTGTTTCATGACACAATTTTTCTGTCAATTAATACATCTCTTTTAATTAATTTTAAAATTGCATAAATGTATTGCATTGTTGCATTTCTTTTTTTTTTCAGTTGCAAAAAATTAATTGTCAAGAAATATTTGGACAAATAATTAATCAATTTGTTATTTCGTATTAATTGTTTCTTTTCTGTTAATAAATTAATAAACATTGTTGAAAAGAATCGCCACTAATAGTTAGAAGGAAAAGCTAATTGCTTGTTGCTGTAAAGTAAGTTGAAAGGCTGGTTGTGAAGTTAAAAGAGAAAAAGAGTGGGCGGCAAGAAGTTAAAGATGAGGGAGCAGTAGCTGATGAAGTGGAAGATGAAATGACGGCATTGTTGAAGTAGGAAGCTGAAACTTTTGCTTCAATGTATTATTTACACTTCAAATTTTCCATCCAGTTGTAGTTGTTTTATTATTTACTTTGGGAAAAAAAACAGAATTCATCCTCATGCTTATACTAAAAATTATTTAATTAATAGTATTCAGTGGATGAATATTGTAATAATATTTTAATTATCTTTAAATTTTTAAATTTATTAATGGTATTAGTAGAATATATCGATTTGTTCACTTTTTTCCCTGTTTTGCTCTTCATTTCTCTCTTTATACAAACAATTTCCATAAATTTCATTTCTTTTTATTTACACTTTCATCACTTGTTATTACAACCTTTTAAAGTTTGACAATTTCCCTTTTTTCATCTTTTCCGTTTCTACTTCTCTCTCTCTCTTTCTCTCCTTTTCTTCCTCCTCTTCTCTTTAAATCATTAAACATTTCATTAAAACCTTTTAGATCAATTGTGATATCTAAACAGATTAATTTACCTCTTTTTATTTTCATTTCAAATGATTTAAGTTCAAATCATTCCTAACAATGCTTTAAAACTTATCAAATATTTTAATCATTAGCTTCTCATAATTAATTAGCAAACTAATCACTGCATTATTTCTGCTTTTACAACTGTTTGCTTACATTTCATTCTAAATTGATAATTCAATGCCTTTCAATTCTTATTATTACAATTTTTAAACTTTCTTCTCAGACGTTTTGCTATGCTTGCTAATTAAAATGAATGATACATTTCAATAATAGTTAAATTCTGTCATTTAGCTTTAATTTCAATTTTATAGATATTTCATTGTAATAGTACTACTACATATGTAGCAAATGTACAATCGAAACTTCCCCACTACCGAAAAATTGATTTTCCCTGCTGTTATCAATCAATCATATAATTCAACTGTTCAAGTTTTTATATTTTCCATTATGAAAATTTAATTTCCTTCTTTTTGCATAATTTTTTACTTTCTAAAAGAAACAAAAGATTGAAACTTGGGAAAATATTGACGATTTTCAAAGAATAAAATTAAATTATTTTGAAACTATTAGCAAATGATTTTTACATCTTTAATATTTTAAAGTTTGATCAGATGTTTGTTAATATTTTAGCAGTTTGTTTCGTTCCTTTATCATGTTCTCTTATTTTCTATTTTTCGGTCAAAAAAACAAAGAATTTTAAGAATTCTTTCAGAATTCTCGAAACTTTCGGAATTCTCGAAACTTCTTTTTCTCTCTGTCTTCTATTCAATTTTTATTTGCAATTTTTTTAGTGCAAGCAACGATGAATAAAGCAAATCAATCAATGATCTATTTTTACATATTCTTGCAATGCTTAACTTAACTCAAAAGCAATAATAGCAGTATGTAATATTTGAACATTGAATGCATTAATTAGAGATAAGTTTTAATATATGTTGAAAACATACCTGTATTTGGTCAGTTAAAACTTAATAGTTCAAATGTAAATAAATAAACGATTAAATTAATTGAAGAGAATAAGCTAATCATTGACATCTAATTATTAAGCTGATTAGCAAAAAGGAGGTACCATTAGAATACGTTATTACCAACGTGCTGCACCTGATAGCAATGTGACACCACAATAATAGGCTAGCCAACGTGCACTTTGTGTGCTCATCCAATCTGCCTTAAATATGATACACTTTTGACATGAACATTTTCTAATTAATAATTGACTAGTAATCTGTGAATCGTATTGGAAAAGATGAACTACCTGAAAGTACTTAGTCTCAGTGAAATCAGGATAAATTTTTAAAAGAAAAATTCAACAATATATTTTGCTATTATATAAAACAAATATTAATGTTGGCTGCTTGTTTATTTTAATAATTAATTAATAATATTATGCTTAATTAATGATGTGATATGTTATTTCATTTTCTCATACTTTTAATCCATTTTTAGAGAAAACAAAGGGAGAATATGCATTTTGAAAGATTGATAATGTCAATAATTGAAAAATAAAAATAACCGATAATTCAAGTCAATACTTTTCATATAGTAAGGCTTGGCTTTCATGGCACTTTTCAGTGTTAGACTTAGCATAGATCAGTTTTTTGCATTAAAAGAGTAGCTCTAAAAATCCATCGATCTTTCATTAATTTATTTCTCCCAGAACTCTCAGTTTCAGTTCCTCAACGATCTAATCATCGAATGTTAATCTTCCTAGTTAATTGATCAAATTTTTGAAAAATGTTAAAGGAAATAGGAAAAATTATCATTTATGATTTGATAATAATGAACGTTAATCAACAAATAGATAAATAAGTAAACAAATAAACAAATAAATAGACAAATAAATGAGCAAACAGAAGAATATAGTGATAGAATAAAGATTATCGGACGATATTTATGCATCGAAGTCAATTTTGTATGTGAAATAAACAAGAAAATTTTAATGAGAAACAGAAAATTATAAAATGAGTAAAAATTTAATTTTTATTTTTGACGTACTAATAAAAACATTTTTTTGACCAGAAATTAAAATGATATTTTGAGACTTAAAAATCATTGAAAATATGAATAAATGATGAAAGAATTTAATTGATCACTTCTGCCATATTTTGTGTTCAACATTTTCATCGTAATGAATGAATGATTGATTAATTTTGTTTGTACTATTTTCTCTTTCAATCCACTAAGTGGACAAGAATGGCATTAATTGGAATGAAATTCTTAAAATTTAATTTTTTCATTTCCCAATGATGAAACTCATGCATTTCTTCCTAATTTCATCTTTTCAAAATTTAATAATGTGAATGCTAAAATTTTATTTTCATCATCTTTTTTTCAAAAACAAAAAGAAATGTTTGAAACTAACTTCATCATTCACAGATGATAATTGTGTGCCATTTTAAATGTTCACATTTCTTACTTATTATTATGTCATTTGACGATTGTTCGAAACAAAATTATTTTTCATTTCAGCTCAATGACATCCGTTTCACCTGTTCAATCACCAAATGAGTCGCAGTGGCATTCACAACGATCCGATCGATCCGAATCACGAGCATCTAGTCGATATGTGCCACTCGATCGTTTGTTCTTTTTTTTGACATTTTCGTCTTAATTCAATTATTTACCTTCTCTTTTATTGCATTAATAAAAAAATTTGCCCCAATTAATTAATTTACTTCCTAGGAAGAACTTTTTTTTTCAAAGGAAAACTTTTTTTTAGGGGAAAACTTTTTTTATTTTGAAATTCCTAAATTTGTTTCAATTTTGCGTTTTAATTAATTTTATTTTATTTCATTAAAAAAAAAAGAAATTGTTCACATTTAGATACTGGTACCATACATAATACATTGAATACAGTGGTGGATAGTGTGAATGCAACAACAGAATTGATGCAACGAAAACAAGATGAATATGTATGACCTCTCACCTTTGTCTTTCTCGTTTCGATCATTTATTCAACTTTCTAAAATTATTATTATTTCATAAGTTGTGATTTCTAATTTTTTTAAATAAGAAAACCATTTTCTTTTCCAGATATATTTTGAAGCATTTCATCAGTTCCACTTACTTTTTTTTATTTTTATTTTATATACTTTTTTTCTCAGTGGACTTCGTTTTTTAATTTCATTTTCAAAATGCAAATATTCCAACTCAAATTTAAGTACTTTAAGTACAAAATAGTAATATATTACGAATTCTTTCTTATCAATGAGGAAAAATTTAGCAAATTATTTCAAGTTTTTAACTTCAGTTTTTTCAAATCATTTTCAACTTATCGCATCAAGAACAATTGATTTATCCAGAAAGAAGCGAATTTCTAATTTTAGCTTATGGAAAGAAAGTCATTTCAAGCGGAAATGGAAGTGAATGGAAGAATTTCGGTTGAACCAACTGACGATACCTTAC
The DNA here is from genome assembly GCA_037074765.1 of Mansonella perstans. Classification (NCBI taxonomy): domain Eukaryota; kingdom Metazoa; phylum Nematoda; class Chromadorea; order Rhabditida; family Onchocercidae; genus Mansonella; species Mansonella perstans. The sequence continues at coordinate 133,033 of JBAMDO010000137.1, forward strand.
GACTGAAATCAAGATTAAGCACAGAAAATATGCAAAAGGAGCTTAATAAGCTCAAAGATGATCAAAGTAAGCACTGTTAAGAGAAAGCTTTAACAAGGGTACCAATCCAAAACTGGATATTATTTTTGATTCCAAGAACATTGGAATTTTATTCAAGTTTGCGTCTACATGATTCCCCACATATTACTCATCATCTTTTGCAGCTTACAATTAATTTTATTCAAATCAATTTCAAATGAAATTTTAGGCTTAATCTTATCATTAACAGTTATATTGATTGAACAATGAATTTGATTAAATCAAATTTAATAAAGCAATATAAGAAATGCTTTGCAGAGCAACATGCTGTAACTGATACTTTGGCAGCATTAGTATACGATATTGATGCCACCGCGGAAGTGTTACGACGGGGTTCAATGAAAAAAAAGCGAGCTAGCGGAGGGGTGAAAATTTTTTAATAATTTTACAAGATGGAATGAAATATAAGCTTTGAAATTTCAAATTTAGTTCTTTCATCAAAATCAAATATTAGAAATAATTAATACGAATTTGCAAGAATTTTTTTTTTTGAAACTTTCTGAAATTTTTGAATTGAAAATTAGAACTTACTTGAAGATAAGTCAGAGTCCGATAAGACAATTTTCAAATACTTTTCTTTGTCATTTCAATTAGTAACTATGCTTGTAGTAGGATTAAAATGCCGAACTGTTTAATTAGTTCGCTGCATGTGTTAATTGACAACAATTAATTAACAAATATTTGCATGCATTTAGATTGAAACTATCAAATGATTAATTACTTGTAGGAAATAATTACTGGTTACAATTTACGTATCACACCTGAACCAGAAGATGCAATACCCTTCCAGGCACCAAAAGAACGTCATGGTTATTAATTAATTAATTAATTTAATTATTTCATGGTAAACTATATTTACAGTTATTTAATCATATTCATCCTTTGCCATTTTTTTAATAAAATTCATCTATTCGTTTTTTTTTCATTATTTGAATTTAATATTACTTATCAAAAAAAAGTGCCTTTTCATAGATATTTCAGCAAACGAGAATAATTTCACCTTGGAACAAGTTTCACGAGATTATGGTGTTGAAATTACTGAATCACAATGGCAAGTTGATTTGAAATTTCGCCTTCTTACACATAGTTTTGAAATTTTAAAAATCATTTTGTGAAAATTGAATCGGTATTTAATGAGCTTCTTTAGTTTTTGCATATTTTAAAAAATTAAGTGAAATTTTTTTAAAAAGATAATATGTAAGTATGTACTAATAGACTAATAGCTAAGTGCATACTAATATACTAATAGCTTGAGAAAATTTAACTGTTATTTCCAGGAATAGTGTAAAAAAACGCCCTCGATCTGAAACTCCACGACGAACGATCAATGTTGAGGTGAAGAAAGATGCGAAATTAATTAATTAATTGATTAGGCAAAAATATTAATTCAAAGTTTCTTTTCGAAAAAGAGAAGGGAAAATTTCTGCATTTATATCAATAAAGAGCAGAATTAATTTTTAGAATTTTTAAAGTCCTTTTTTTTTTTGTAGAATTTGCCAACTGATTCACCAGTAATTTGCTCATTTTGCTCGGAACAAATTGATGGTCCAATTGTCACAGCATTAGCACCAAATTCATATTATGCACAGAAGTTCCATCCTCATCACTTCATGTGCACTTATTGCCAAAAGGTTAATTAATTAATTTGTCTAATACTTTTATTAATTAATTTTTTAAGTGCTAATTAACTTCTTTTCTTTTATTAAAAAAGTATCAAAAATACAATTTGAAGATTGGAAAAAGCAAAAATATCAAAAATTTTCGACTGGTCATACTACTGCGAGCTTTATCCTAAATTTTTACCAACGAATTTTGATATATGCCATAATGTTAATAAATTTAATTGATTTTTATTGGATCTGCAAAAATTCTATAAAACTTAAGATGTAGTCATTAATTTGAAATATTCTAAGTATTAATTAACAATATTTCAAAATATAAAAACTATCATTTAATTTTTCAAGTAAACGGAAAATATCGTTGTGCTCAATCGCCATTAGACAAATGATGAAAAAATGGCAAAATATGAGCGCTGTCATTCCTTGATGATTAATTAACTTTCAGGCATTGAATCTACGTGGCACTTACCGAGAACACGATCGAAAACCGTACTGTCATGAATGTTTCTATCGTTTATATAATGGCCTCATCTATTCACCTGATGAAAGACAAGCTAAAATTGAAAAATTAATTTAATTGTTAATTTTAATATTTTACAAATTCAGTGCAAATTTTCAAAACTTTTTAATTGGAATTTTTTTTTTTACTCTTTTCATTAATTTTTTTTATTCGATTCCAAAAAAAGTAAAAAATCATTGAAATGAATTTTAAAAAAATGAAAAGTTTAGAAGCATGAGTTATCTTTTAATTTTTGAGTAATTTAATCTGAATTTTAAGCAAAACGACAGTGTGCATGCATTTATGCAACTTTAAACTCAAATTTTTAAATGTTTTAAAAACTTACAGCTGCATAATGTAATCAAAAATTTCACAGTGAATTTAAAATGATGAAAAATAGTTTATAGCTGTGTAAATTTTACTTGGAAAAGATTCGTAAATAATTATGTAGCTTTGATGAGTGTGAAAATTGACAAAAATTTTGAAAAGCTCGATAAAGTATTTAAATTCCAGTTGATTATTAAATCCTTCATGCATCAAATCTATTCATACAGTCTTGCTAAATCGAACTTAATGAAAAGTTAACATGAGTTCAGTTCTATGGGACAATTATCATTTATCATGTTTTTGACAATAATTAATTAATCTGTCTCAAAAGAAAAAAAGAAGAAGAGCTGTCGAAGAATAAATTTTCCCTTTACATCAATTCAATTGCTAATTTTTATTAACATACATTGAATAAATATTAAAATTTGCATGACTGTATTCAATTTATTCCACATACACATACAAAAGAAATGAATCGCAAAAAAAACTGTGCAAGTAATTTTGATGAAATTGAAAATTTCAATCCAATTATTTCAAGGTAGAACAAGCATACGGTGAGAGTGAAGTATGTTATAAGCAAAAAATCTAATAGGGAAAATTTTCATCAATAATTTTATTTCAGGTAAAATTTTAGAAAATTTCTTCTAAACATGAATATTTAATCAATAAGATTGGGAATCATTTATTTATAGCTAATTAATAAATGAATTAATTACAAAAAAAATTAACTCATTATCAAGCCATTTTTGCAGCACACTGCACCATTATTGCACGGTGAATAACCACTTCCACAATAGCAACGAGTATTAAACGGTTTTGAACAACCGATTGTTTGTGGATAAGCGTATCCGTTATAACCGGCAGTTTCAAAAGTACCGCCATAACCCGTAGCATAATTGTATGGAAACATATTACCCGTACCACAAGCTGATCCTCCTATGCCACAACCGTTTCCCATATTGTAATTAGGAATACCGTAAGCATTTAGATTGTAGTCATGCTAGTAAAAAAAAGAATTTGCAATTAGCAAAAATTAATAATTAATAATTCCTAAGAATAATTTTTTTTTTCGAAAGTTATATGATTTTTTTTTATTTCTTCTGTAAAATGTCAAATGCTACAAAGTTTATTTAAATATTATTTAATCGAAATATACTGTCATTTCAGATAAATTTGGCAATAATATTATAAGTAATAATGAATTGCTGCTAAATAATATCAAAATTTATTATTACTGAAATTCATTTGTCATTCATAGGTTTAATGTCGTTATTATTTTTGCAATCTTTTTCTTTCACAGAGAAAAAAAATCAAATAAAACATACGATGTTATTTAGATATCCTGAATTATAGCTAGATCCATAAGGATCAAAAGCAGCATTGAAATTGATACCATTACTATATCCTAATTTGTTATCAAAAGCAGTTCCATAATTGTTAGCACCAGGTGGAGCACACGGACATGATGATGAACATGAACATGATGATGCTGCGGATCCATAACATGAACAACATCCACATTGACGTTTAATTCGTTGAACTGTTTTATCCTCCGACATTTCGGTTGAATACTAAAAATTCGAGGAAGCATGACATATATTTCATTTGATTTCGCTCATTGAATCAATCCTAATTAAAAATATTAACCAATGCTTAAAAAATATTTATCAAAATCTTAGTTTAAATTAAAAAAAACAATCGAAATTTAAATTTCAAAAACGTACAGCAAAATGTTGTAGGATGCAAAAAATGACGAAAATTAACAAATTTTTTGCAAAATTCATTCTGAAATAAAAACTACTGAAAATTGTTATTGTCTGCTTCGCTCGTCCTCTTCTGTTAATAATGCTAACAGATTACTCAAGTTTTCAGGTAGCTACGGGAATTCTTGATCTTGTCTGATGCAAAACAAATGCCAAAAATTTTCGACTTTTATAATCATCTCAAGAACAGTATTTTTCCTTCCATCCCTCTTTTCTCAATCGTCGCCGTAATTTTCATTCCTCCCCGATTTACTCTTGTCTCCCAAATCTTCCCCGATGCATTCAGTCTCTCCCAACGCATTCCTCCTCCAGTCTATTTCTTTCTATCCCATTGAAAAACTAATTTACTGAAGTGAGAAATATGCTGATGCAAACAAGAAAAAATTCAAGAACTAGTCGAAACACAAAGTTTATAAAACGTACAATTTTAAATTAGTTTTTTTTTTTTTTTTTTCATTTGAAGCCACTTCACTTTTTTATTTACCTTTTTACTGGCTTTTCCACTTTCTGCAAATCATCTTTTGATAAATATTGTTTGTCAATTTTCTTTCAGTCATTGAGCCAGCAGTGAAAAGTAAGCAGAAGAAACAAGACATAAATTTGCCGCGAACAAAAGCACTCAAAAAACTTTCGAAAAAAAGTAGCTAGAAGTAAGCGATGAAGCAATTTTGCAGTTCTGTACAAAACGATAGCGTTTTAAAAACAACTGAAAAATCCGAAATAGTTGAAATTTCCAAAAATTTACTCGAAATTTTTTAAATTGCAGATTAAAAAATCAAAAAATTTAAGAATTTAAGACAAAAAAGTAAAATAATTACATATTGAAATTTCAAATATTTTCGATTAAAATTTAAATTTTACAATTTCAATTCGTCAATCAAATGTTTGCATTGAATCTTCGTTGTAATTATAAATTTATATGAGCTGTGTAAATCTTGAAATTTTTGACTAATTAGTTGATTGAGGGAAGTAATTACTGTGAGTTTTTAATTGTTTTTATAATTTTTCAAATATTCCTTTATTAAATTAGCAGTGTGAATATTTGAGGGCAAGCATATGGTTACGATGATTCAAACTTAATTAACTGAAATTAATTAACCGAAAAAAAGTCTTGTGATCAGTTTTCGATTACTATCCGAACAGTATCCATATAGTTTTGCAAAATTTGTCATTTCTGCTGCATTGGACTAAATTTGAAATACTATTTTTAAGTCTGCATACTATATTGATCACTCTGGTAAAGTTTTGATCAGCCGTAAAAATCTCTTAATTATTCGGAAAGTATTAGTTTATCTTAAGGTTAAACATAACAACGATATTTAGCCAAAAACAGACAATTGAACTTGTTGGAAAAAAATATTGCTAAAATCAACTTTTACAAATATTTAATTTCTTAGCAATCACTCGAAATTTCCGTTTTGAGACTTCATACATTTAAAGTTGACTTATTTGGAATTTCAAAAATTTTTGTTTTTTTGAAATCTTTTTACAATTTATTTTTAGCATTTTAAATGAGATTTAAAAACAAGTTTTAACAAAAATAAAAAATATATAAGAGTATAAGAGAAAAATTAAATTTGCATTATAAATAAATTTTATTTAATCAAAAGGAAAAAGAATCAAACATTAATTTAAATATAAACTTTTTTTTAAGCATTCGAAATTTAAAATTTCTCATTTCAATCATTCAAATAAATAAATCACTCTTAAATTTATTTCATATTTTTTTTTTTTTTAAATTTTTCCATTGTCATTCATTTTTCCCATTTCTTTGTTGATGTTTAAATTTTTTTAGGCAATAGCAAAAGAATAAATTTTCATTTTCCTTTTCCGTTTTTCCTTTCAATCTCTTTTTTCCCTTTACATTTTTCCGTTTTCCTTTTCATTTGCTTTTCCCCTTCCTGTTTTTTTTTTCGTCTTTTTGTTATTGTATGAATAATTTCCTTCGAATTGTTACAGTAACACTATTATTTCCTACTATATTTTAGCATTTGTATGTTTTTTCTTTCCAAGCAAAATATCCATTCCAGTGCGATTGGATCGTTATTTGGCCAATGTACCTGTATAGTAGGATAACAAGGAATAATCATCTATCTCGAATTGATTTGTACAGTTAATGAGAGCAAAATGTTCATCTAATATGATTGGATAATTATCAGTCATGATTTCCATACCAATAAGATATGGGAGCTATTAGGCGATAGGATAGTTATCAGGTAATATACTTTCCCCAATATAGTAGGAGCAAGCAATAAGCCTATGCAATATTGGCAGTATGATTAACAATGAGTTTGTTGTTTGTTTTTTTTTTTTTTTGATTTTATTTTTTTCAGTTGCCATCAATGGAATGCTTTGAAAAAGAAAAAAAAAAAACAAACGTTATAAAGAATGCTAGCTAAAGCTAATACAGAAGCAAAACGATACCTGTGGCTACCTGTTCATGTGTACATTTTTGCTTTTGTTTTTTTTTCCGAAGACCACCCATCAAGCAATCTTAAAAATGCTTTCTTCCTCCCCCGCTTTTCCCGCCTCCCACGATGAATCCATCCTTTTCGCTCTATTTTTCCATGCATCCTTAATGAGCAACAATGAATCCATAAAACATTCGTATATGCTTTTTTTTTTTGCTTGGAAAATCTCATATTTTCGCTTTTTGTGCAGAAAAAAAAAAAAAACTATTTACTTTTATATTTTTCATCCAAATATTTTTAAAGCAATAATTAAAAAAAAAAAGCACAAAAAAAACAAATATAAAAAAATGATGTATTGAAATTAATTTTATTTTCTATTTTTTTCACTAAAAACGAAATAAAAAAAATCTTGTTTTTGTTTATTCATGTCTTTCTGTATGTATATTGTGATTAGTTTACAGTGAAATACATTTAAAACAAATAAAGAAAAAAAATCAGTAAACAGGTGAATGAGCAGAACAAAGATTACTTGAAATGATATTTTCTAATTAAATTTGATAATGAACTGATTTATAAATGGCTAGTCTAAAATATATTCCCTCAATCATGTTAACGTTTTGAAACTTTGCTGATTGTGAAGTAATTGGTTTTCATAACAATAATAATGGCAGTAATAAATAATAACAATAATAATGACAATAACAATAAAAATAAACGCTAACGTCAATAATGACAATAACAGTAACAATATAATTAAGCGACAAAATTTGGCCATGTAAATTAATAGCAAACATGCTAACAAAACTAATTTGTCATATTATCATTGATTACAATAAAATTAAGCAATATGAACTTTTAGCATCATTAGTTCTTGTAAATGGTGTATATGTATGTATTAAATTACTGCTAAATTACTAGCAAAGAACTTAAATATCATTCAAACAGAAAAAATATAAGAAAAAGAGGTGCTAAAAAATGAAAAATAAATAAAATGAATATTAAATAATTCAAAGAATTTTAAAATTTTAAACAGAGATACTTAATGTTACTACAGTAGTATGGAATGAAATCATTTTATGTATTATAAAATTAATTTATATTATGAAATAAATTAAATACTTCATATTTATTCATTACTTCTTTATTATTGATTATAATGGTGCATTTTTAATAAAAAAATAGCGCAATTCATTATTTTGTTCTTTTTTTTTGCAACGGTGAGAAAACAAAATTAAACAGAGTATACCGTATCAATGACTGAAAAGGAAATGCTTGTTATAATGTTAGGTGTTAAATAAATCAAACACGAATTTGCATTTACAACAATAATATGCTATTAATTTTTAGATATTAGTCTGGAATTTACAATATCTGATAAATTGATAGGCAGTGAAAAATAAGAAATACCGTATTAATTAAATCAATAACTTATCAAAAGGAACAACTGAAATTGTGGTGGCTAACTTATCAAATATTATCATAGGTTCATGATACGGTTAATTTGTACCTCTGTATAAAGGAATTCATGGTTGTAAAATACGGTCAATAATTCATTCCTTTGTATAAGTTCATGATCTTAACTTATGGTTTAAAATCCTATCATAATTTTTTAGAGATCAAATTGCACTGATCCTGCAACTTAAACCTTTCAGATTTACAATTCAAAAAGCATGAATTCATTCAGAAATCATTTAAGACAATATGAATTCATTGTTCTCATATTTAATTATTTAATGCAAAAAATAGATTGGATATTTTTAGTAATCGTTTCTTTTATTTCCCAATTTCTTTTGTTCCTTTTCGCTAATTCAAATTATAAAATTAAATTATTTACTTAAAATTCGCTAAACGATTCATTTCAATCGTAGCGCACTTCTTGTACATTGTTAGTTTTTAAAATATCAATTCATTGATAGAATTAAATTGATTTACAATAAAAAATAAACAAATAAATTTCACTGAAATCTAAAAAATAAGCATTTGGTGACATTGTGATTTCATGTATGAAATGGATGAAATGTTGTTTCAACAAAAATAAAATATATTTGTTTTATGAAATATTTCATAGTAGTTTAGGGAAGATGTTAGTCTTTTAATTTTAATGCTTTTTTTTTCTTATTAGAATTTTTATTGCTTATGCAATAAAGCTATCTCATATTCTCGTCTATGTTTTCTGTGTTTTACCAATTTATTCAAATTTATATGGCTGTTTTTGGAAGCCTAATGATCTTTCATTGTTGATATTTTAGAATCGAATTTTTAATTTTTGCTCAGAGATTTATTTACATTGAATGCAACAAACCAATTCAAAATTAATCATTTTAAAATCTTAAAAATTTGAAAATTTTATATTTTACATTTTAGCTTCTTATTGTAATTGCAAATTTTTAATACATATGATTCAAATTCAAAAAAATAAATAAATAAATAAAAACGTCGCATTTTCAAATTATCATAAAATTTATAAAACTTTTTAAAAGCTATTTCATTGTTAACAAGGATAATTTGCAAAATATTGTCCATTTAATGTCGTTTGGGTTTTTTTCTGCTTTCAAAATTATAATTGACCATTTTGGTATCACATCTGTCACAAACATCATCTGGAGAAGCCAGCAAGGCAGGATCATATTTCTGTGTTCCTGTGCTAAAGA